>CAUDNR010000174.1:0-17848 GCA_958430865.1 Entrophospora sp. SA101 | reverse complement strand
TTCTTTATAATAACCAGTTGGTAAGTATTATATTATAATTTAACTTTTACAACACAAAATAAACATCATCTAATTAATTAATTTGTTTTTTTACTTCTTTATAATAACCAGTTGGTAAGTATTATATTATAATTTAACTTTTACAACACAAAATAAACGTCATCTAATTAATTAATTTGTTTTTTTATTTCATAGGAGGTAAGTATTATATTATAATTTAACTTTTATAACACAAAATAAACATCATCTAATTAATTAATTTGTTTTTTTATTTCATAGGAAGTAAGTATTATAATATAATTTAACTTTTACAACACAAAATAAACATTATTAATTAAATAATTTGTTTTTTATTTCTTTATAATAACCAGTGCGTAAGTATTATATTATAATTTAACTTTTACAACACTAAATAAACATCATCTAATTAATTAATTTTGTTTTTTTATTTCTTTATAATAACCAGATTGTAAGTATTATATTATAATTTAACTTTACAACACAACATAAACATTATTTAATTAAATAATTTGTTTTTTATTTATTTACAATAACCAGATCGTAAGTATTATATTACAATTTAACTTTTTACAACACAAAATAAACATCATCTAATTAATTAATTTGTTTTTTTATTTATTTATAATAACCAGATGGTAAGTATTATATTATAATTTAACTTTTACAACACAAAATAAACATCATCTAATTAATTAATTTGTTTTTTTACTTCATAGAATGTAAGTACTATATTATAATTTAACTTTACAACACAAAATAAACATCATCTAATTAAATAATTTGTTTTTTTATTTATTTATAATAACCAGGGGGTAAGTATTGTATTATAATTTAACTTTTACAACACAAAATAAACATCATCTAATTAAATAATTTGTTTTTTTATTTATTTATAATAACCAGCTGGTAAGTATTATATTATAATTTAACTTTTACAACACAAAATAAACATCATTTAATTAATTTGTTTTTTTATTTCTTAGAGTGTAAGTATTATATTATAATTTAACTTTTACAACGCAAAATAAACATCATCTAATTAATTAATTTGTTTTTTTATTTATTTATAATAACCAGTTGGTAAGTATTATAATATAATTTAACTTTTATAACACAAAATAAACATCATCTAATTAATTAATTTGTTTTTTATTTCATAGAGAGTAAGTATTACATTATAATTTAACTTTTACAGCACAAAATAATCATCATCTAATTAATTAATTTGTTTTTTTATTTCATAGGAGGTAAGTATTATATTATAATTTAACTTTTTACAACACAAAATAAACATCATCTAATTAATTAATTTGGTTTTTTATTTCATAGGAAGTAAGTATTATATTATAATTTAACTTTTACAATACAAAATAAACATCATCTAATTAATTAATTTGTTTTTTATTTCATAGAGAGTAAGTATTGCATTATAATTTAACTTTTACAGCACAAAATAAACACCATCTAATTAAATAATTTGTTTTTTTATTTCATAGGAAGTAAGTATTATATTATAATTTAACTTTTACAACACAAAATAAACATCATCTAATTAATTAATTTGTTTTTTTACTTCATAGAATGTAAGTACTATATTATAATTTAACTTTACAACACAAAATAAACATCATCTAATTAATTAATTTGTTTTTTTATTTCTTTATAATAACCAGATCGTAAGTATTATATTATAATTTAACTTTTACAACACACAATAAACATCATCTAATTAATTAATTTGTTTTTTTATTTCTTTATAATAACCAGAGCGTAAGTATTATATTATAATTTAATTTTACAACACAAAATAAACATCATCTAATTAAATAATTTGTTTTTTTATTTATTTATAATAACCAGTTGGTAAGTATTATATCATAATTTAACTTTTACAACACAAAATAAATATCATCTAATTAATAATTTGTTTTTTTATTTCTTAGAACGTAAGTATTATATTATAATTTAACTTTTACAACACAAAATAAACATCATCTAATTAAATAATTTGTTTTTTTATTTCTTTATAATAACCAGAGTGTAAGCATTATATTATAATAAACTTTTTACAAAATAAACTTTATTAACATCATCTAATAAGTAAATTTATTTATTTCTTTATAACCAGATTGTAAGTAATTATATTATATTAATTTTTATAACAACTAAATAAACTCATTTTTTATTTCTTTATAATAACCAGCTGGTAAGTATTATATTGTATTATAAATCAACTTTTATAATTTTTATATCTAATTAATAAATTTATTTATAATAACCAGCTGGTAAGTAGTATATTATAAATTAACACAAAAATAAATTTATTAAAGCATCATCTAATAAATCTTTTTTATATAACCAGGGAGTAAGTATCATATTATAAAACTAACTTTCATAACACAAAATAATTTTTATTAAAACATCAATTAATTAATAAATTTATTTTTCTTTATAATAACATAATAACCAGCATGTAAGTAACTTTTACAATACAAAATAAATTTTTATAACATCATTTAATTAAATATTCTTTATTTCTTCATAATAACAGCTGGTAAATATTATATTATATTATAAAATAACTTTTACAACACATTATCTAATTAAATAAATTTATTTTTTTGCATTTATAATAACAATTGAAGGTAAAATAATTTATAAATTTATCTTTTTTATAACTTTTAAATGAATGTCTATATAATTCTATTTTATTTTGAATTTTTTATAATGAAATAATAAGATAACACTAAGGGGTTTAAAGAAAGAAAAGAAGAATATGGAACCTGTTCTGTTTGTGCAAAATATAACACTAATTACCAGTGGTGTCAATCATGTGATCCTGAATTGTTAGCTCAAAGTTGGACTAGCAGTGGTAATGACAAATTGGATGAAATAATCAGAAATACACAGCTTAAAGCAAAAGGGTTTGATAGTTATTATTACCTTGAATGGATTCCTTATGACCAACTCACAGTTAAAAAAGAAATAGGTGAAGGTGGTTTTGCAACTGTGTACAAGTGTTATTGGTCAAATGGTCCTAGATATATTGGTAATAATAAAAGATATTATTGTAGTAATGGTGCTGTAGCATTAAAAAAGGTTAAAAACTCTCAAAATATTTCTGATGAGTTTTTAAAGGAGGTGAATAATTTGATATGATTAATTGACAATTAAATTAATTAATGGTTTTTAAATAATATATTAATTTTTTATTGATTTTCATAAAGCTTAAAAACCACATTAAATTTATAGGACCTTATCACAAGGGTGTTGTTAATATTTATGGCATTTCACAAGATCCAAATACAAAAGAATATGTTTTTGTAATGAGATATGCAGCTGAAGGAGATTTTAAAAAATATTTAAAATCAAATTATGCAATACAGAAAGGATGGAATGATAAAATTAAAAATCTTTATAATATTATCTCAGGTTTAAATGCACTTCATCAAGAAAAACTTATACATAGTGATTTTCACAGTGGTAATATTTTATATTTTCAATATTTATCTGAGACAATGATTGCAGATTTAGGGTTATCAGGCCCAGTTGATCAAGAAACATCAACCAAAAATGATATAGTTGGAGTATTGCCATATATTGCACCAGAGGTATTAAATAAGAAACCTTATACACAAAAATCTGACATCCATAGCTTTGGGATTTTAATGTCAGAAACATCAACATGTCAACAGCCATTCAAAGATCAACCACATGATATAGATCTTGCTTTCAAGATCTGTAATGGCTTAAGGCCTAGTTTTTCAGATAATACTCCAGAATTTTAAGTTAGCATATAAATGCACAGATGCTGACCCTGAAAAAAGACCAACAGCAGATTAAATTTTAAAAATTATTACTTTTGGAAAGATGCAATTGAATCTAATATTTCTAGTTATTCTGAAGAACAGCTTGATGAATTAAAAGAAATAAGAAAAATATTTGAGGAAGCAGATGAAAAACCCTTTAATCCTTCAACAATTATGGCAACTGTTCATCCAAATGCTATTTATACAAGTAGATTATTGAATTTTACAAATCTTCCTCAACCTATAAACTCCAACAAAGTTACAATTATTAGTAATAATAATGGTAATTATCTAATTTATTGTTATATTTAATCTTAATTATTTATTATATGATACTTTAAATTATATATTCTAAATTATAAATCAATACTATAGAATCCAAACAAATTGAATTAACTATGCCAGATTCCAAACAAATTGAATTAACTATACCAAATGACTTTATGAATAAATTTCATTCATCTGATTATTGAAATTTTCACATTAGTTTTTTTATTATTATAAAGAAGTGTTATTTATTATTTTATTAGTATTTTATATTCAACATTTATATACTGTTTTAACATTTTTATCATCTATAGACACTATAAATAATAATGAGATAAAAATCTGCAAATCTCAATATTGTTTATAATAATATGCCAACAACGTTAATACAATTTCTTCCAATTTATTTATACTAAAAAATCATAACAACAATTTCTGTAAATGTATATTTATGCTTTACTCTCAACTATCTTTCACTATCATTAGACAATTCCTTATACTAAACTAAGGTTGTGGGCAAAACTCCTCCAGAAATCAATTGACAAAGTTTCAACAGGTTACACATTAATTTTTTATTAGAGTTTCATCAGAGTTTCACATTTGGGGGTTTTGTTAATTGTCAGAGTTTTGACAAGGTATATATTAATTGTTCATTAGAGTTTCAACAGAGTTTTGACAGTCACTAAAAGGTTTCAGCAAGCAACCTTATACTAAACAATACCTTTAGATTTTGCACTATATATCCTGATCACATTTCTTAGTGGGTGCCCTTCAGCTGTTTTCCTCTTTACTACCTCACTAAAAAAGGAAAAGAAATAAAACAATAAAAATAATAGACAAATATAAAATAAGAGAAAATTCATTATGCTCAGGATTAGTGTGAATTCATTGTTGGAGGTAGATTTATTATTATTACAAAAATATAAATTTGAAGACTATTACAAGGATGAGGTTGAGGACAGTGTTATTTATTAAATTATTATGATGATGATTATGATGATGAAAATGATACATGAAGTTGAGAAAGTTACAATGTTATTTATATATGTTAAAGGTTCTATCATCTAGTTCTCCAATTTCTTTGAAATCTTAATTTATCCTAATTAAATGTATTACTTGAACCTTCTATTATTTTCAAGTTATTTCTAGTGATTATTAAATTCCTTTGATTAAGTTTAACCTGAGAATTAAAGGTCTGTTTTATCAAAATTAATTTGGGTTTGACTCAATTCCTAAAATCTCAATTTTTAATTGCATCTGACTCAATTATTTATACAGTTGCACCTGTCTATTTGCATACAGTATATTTGCATAATCTGTTCATTTACATAAAGGTAGCTCAGTTCCATATCAGGACCTATGAAATATTTGCATAATGTAAACATGCATATGCATCCTGTTTCTACTAGGTCCCACTAATGTAAATGGGGTATGGACAATAGTGTTGTGTATATATGAGGTTTCTGGGACAGAAAGCGCTATTTGGTTCTCCAGACACCTGTTTCATACTTTTTTGATAGCATTAATTTTTATAGCTTACATATCCACAAGGACATGTAGGTCTTGATTTCATATCAATTTACTATGTGTTGTAACTCCAAGAAAAAAAAAATTTTTTGTCAAAGTAGTTAACAGAAGAGTGAGTGAAATGAGCAAGATGTGCATAACACATCTATAACAAAACTAGAAAAAATAATAGTTAACAGGAGAGCAAGTGAAATGAGCAAGATGTGTGTAGCACATCTATAACAAAACTAGAAAAAATAGTAGTCAACAGGAGAGCAAGTGAAACAAGCACGACATGTGTAGCACATCTACAACAAAACTAGAAAACTAATAAATTGATAAAATTTTCAAATTAAACATTTCTACTATATATATAAAAAGAAATCAAAAAATGTTATCTTATATCATTATCTATATTGCTAAAGCAATTTCTTATCTAGATGATAGTAGAAATCCATTTGAGGATGGAGATTTAGTAGAGGTCAGAGAGATTTTAGAGTATGTAGAAATACAAAAGAAATATAAGTGACCAAGAGCTAAAGCTATTTCATCTGGGAAATACACTAAAAATAAAGGAGAAAGGGTTCTGGACTGGAGGAGATGTATTATTCCAAAATACAATGAACTAAAGAACTGAAATTTAAATCCTGAGAGCAAGTATTACATTACTGATAGAATCAATAATTTTATAAAAGAAATAGAAGAAATCAAAGCAGAGAATCTTGGAATTTAAAACAATCAGACCACATAATTATTAATTTATTCTTTTATGTCCCCTTTTACCAGGAGTTTTAGGCTTAGGGGGATCACAAGTAGGAACAATTGCAAGTAGATTTGATGCTTCAGATTCAAAGATGAAGTTATGGATTTTGAGATCATCATCATATGAAGTTGCAGACATTATATTTATTTTCCCACTAGACCAATAATAACATGAGTTTTCTTTCCATTAGATTCAAATATAATCAAAAGCTTTCTGATAGATTCAATGGGATCGGCTTTATAAATGATTTTAAATGGAGGTGGATACAAATCACTAGTGAGAATAGAATCAAGCTTTGAAATATCAATGTGTAAATTAGAATGTGATACTTAAAGTTTAATAAAGAAAGGCTACTCTTAATGATTTCAACCAATTCAAGTCCATTAGATTCTTTAAGATATGTAATAAAGGTTTGAACAGCAAGTTCACCAGATTCATAGTCTTCATCAATGACCCCAAGTACTTGTAAATCACCACTTTTAGGAAAACAGCACATTCTATAATGTTATGAATCAATTAATATAACAAAGTCAAGGCAAGATTGAAAACAAGTCCCATCACCAACTTTTTTACGTTCCTTGAAAAGAGGCATTGTCTTCAATTTTTTCTGTTTAGCTGTTAACTTCTTAGGTCGAGCAATAAACTCATCAAAACCTTCATAAGCTTTATGAATGAAATTGCTATTGATAGCAATGATATCTTTATTAGGCTCAAGTTGTTCGCCAAGAGGTTTATAAAGTTGATCCCATAGATTCTATTAGAAAGCTTTCGATTGTATTTGAATCTAATGGAAAGAAAACTCGCGTTATTATTTGGCCTAGTGGGAAGATAAATATAATGTCTGCAATTTCATATGATGACGCTCTCAAAATCTATAACTTCTTAGGTGAAATCTTTGAATCTGAAGCGACAAATCTACTTGCAATTGTTCCTACTTCTGACTCTTATCCTCCTCAGCCTAAAACACCTGGTAAAAGAGGACGTAAAAAAAGATGGAATAATAATTATGCGGACTGATTGATTTAGAATCAATTAATAGTGTACGCCTTTGATTGCTTTTTTTGATATATTAAATTTTAAATTTCTTTATTTTTTCTCTATTTTTATAAAAAAAAAAAGATTTAACTATACAATATAAATACATATTATTACATAAAACAAAAATGTCTCAACATCAACAGCAAAATTATCAACAAATTCCTGATGAACAATTTCAAAATTTCGGTCTGCAGTCTCAACAGCAACAAATTTATGATCGAAAACCTCAACAAATACTTCAGCAACAACAAAATTTCAATCAACAAATTGGTCAACGTAATTATGATCAACCACTGCAACCTTATGTCCAACGCATTCAGAATCCAGTTGAACAACAGCAACTTCGACAACATGCCCGACAACAACAGTTTCAACAAACCCAAAATCTTGATCAAAGTATTATGCCTTTTGATAATTCATCATCGATTATTACAACAAATTTACCATTTAAAAAAATAACTGATAACGATAATGACTTGTTTAGAGTACGCGCTAATCATGCAAAGTTAAAGCAAAGATTTAGACTCTTGGAACAACAAGTTAATCAACCATTAGCAAACATGGCTACACTAGAACATGTAATGTTAGCATTAGCACCACTTGTTGCTCAAATCCCACTATATACTGGTCAGGAACCACCAGATGCTTATATCGATAAAATGGAACAACTATTCACATATGGAACTGCATTAAATGTTGCCGGTTTCAATGCAGCTGTAAAAACAGATATTTTGAAATCGAAAATGTCTGGGAAGTATGCACCAGTTCCTGCACAACACAATGGAAATAATATTGATACTCTAGCTCGATTCAGAGGTTGGCTTAGACATAAATATCAGACTAAAACTGTTGGAAGTCAACTGGCGTCTATCCAGAGATTGACTCAAGAAAAATTCTTGAATTCGGATACACCAGAAACTTATGAATATAGAATTCGCCCATTACTATTAGGAGTTGCTAATGATGATGCTAATTTAATGACATTCATTATGAATCACTTGCCTGATGAACTTTTTACATGAATGAAAATTGCGAATCCAGCAGGAATTAATGAATTTCTCATAGCACTAAAAAATATGTGGCTTGAACATAGACCTTTTACATTTACTAGCCATGATAATGTTCAAACTCAGATTATGCCTGTTATTCAACCAGCTATGCCTATTACGCAACCAGTTACTAATCCAACTCAAAATATCATAAATAGTAATCAACAAGTTATTGACCAGTTAAAATCATTAATAATGCAAAATAAAGCTGTTAAAATAAGAGATCCAATTGCCCCTCCACCTATATTTCAATCACCTCAACAATATAAAGAAGATAGGTGGTTATATGATATGGGCTTGGTTGATGACGAAACTTGGAAAAGATTCTATCCAAATGAACCATTCCAAAGATTTTGTCCAAAGACAGAAAAAGCTAAAAAATATGCCGAGATGAAAGAGTATGCAGAAAGGGGTCTAGAAATAGAGGACAAACGCCCTGATGATCCAATGGAAATAGACTATACTCTTATTAATCTTGCTAGAGAACTTCAAGGTGGTACATCAAAAAAAAATTATAAATTGCGTTTCTAACAAAAAGAAGTCTAAGCCTAAGAAAGTTTCCAAGAAAAAGAAGGCTAATACAAAGAAAGCCAGGCATATCATTTTCAATGAGAGGGATTCTGAAGAGGAGACTGATTCTGAGGATGATACAGATTCTGAGGATGAAGATGAATATGAGGAAGAAACCTATACTACAAATTCTGTAAAAAAAAAAGTCCTGCAATGAAGCATAAACCTAAAAAGAAGATTGTAACTTGGGATGTCTATGAAGCTGATATGAAAGAGTTTAAGAAAGTACTAGAATATCTCATTACAGTAGTAAAAAATCAATCTACCGTAAATGCCTCTTTGAATGAACAACAGCCTGTTGAAAATGCTTCTAATATTCAACCAGCTATTGAAAATGTTAGTGAACCTATGGTATTTAATATTCTTCGGAAACCAGCTAGTGATATAGTGACTATAAAATGCCGAATCAATAAATTAACTATCCCTAGTGCTGTCCTTGATAGCAGTGCAAATTGTTCTATAATGTCATTAAATATCGCCAAAAAAATTGGGACTTGATATAGATAGAAACAAACCCGCTTCTCTTGAAGGTGTTGCTACTGAATCAGATACAATTGGATGGGTATACAATATTCCCATAAGTATTGGCTTCTTTACGTTACTAACTGATTTTATCATTGTTGATGAAAATAAACCAGCATTACTTCTTGGTACACCTTGGCTTGATAAAGCACGGGCAATGATTGATTTCGAGAGTCGTTTACTTTATATAAGAAACTCTAATGATTTGATCTTCAATGTCCCTATATCCATACATAAGTCAAAAAAAAATTTACAATAAATAGATGCTTAACCCAGAAATCTTTAGTAGATCGAAAATGTTTGGAATGTGGAAAGGTTTTCATATACCCTTCAGCATTAAAGCGCCACTTGAATGGTAAAAATGTATCTTGTGGTAAACAAAAAATGGTCCCAATTCATTTGATTTTGGATGAGTAAAAATTAAGAATTAGACATATATTTTTTAAGTAAATATAAAATGTATCGAACTAAAGTAGATTTAGTAACCTGCTATGTTGGTTTCAAAAAGGTTAATTGTAATCTAAGTCCTGGATTCCAATTTTCTATGTGTTCAGATAAAACACTTAATCAACTTGGATTTAAAATTGATAGACCAATAAGCTCAGAAGATAGAGAAATGCAGCAACGCCTGTTGGATGGTCCAAGGTTTCACTTGTTTTTAAATCAGATAAAAAGTGTAAATCAATTATTACTAATACTGAAGTTCTAGTTGTAAAACATAATCATAATATGGATGATGAAATCTTACTTGGTTCTCCTTGGTTTATGGGGTGATCTTTGGATGATGAAGAACTTCAAATCTATACCACTAGAATTGTTATTGATATGCTTGACTGTTGGGTTAGAACAGTCCTTCACATAAAAAGCCTTAGCGGATATAAAAATAAATGGCTTCATATTCCTGTAATTGTAATATACCAAGATTATACTGAAACAGACTCAGATTCTGATACGACTTCAACTTCAAGCTCTGATTTGGAATATAAACATCATATAAGTAGAAAGAAAAAGACAACAAAAAATGTTTACACTTAACGTTAACATTAATTATAATTTAGAGATATAAATGTTTACACATAGCGTTAACATATTTTACATTATGAGTAGACATCTTTGTAATCTAATTTTGTTTATAAAAAGACATTATCTTTATTTCTTGAAAGGTATTGATGAATCGGTTTCTGATTTCTATATATTTTATTCCGATAAAGTTATTGATCCCCTTAGCCCTAGAGATTTAGGATTTCTTATGAGAATGTTTTGCGTAAAATTGCTTCATAGAAGGGTTGGAGATCAAATTCATAGGTGGTATCAGATTTCATATGACGATCTCAATGCTTCTCTATTAGCGTTGGTTTCCAAAACTCGAGAGTTTCGCAACCGTGCGAAAGTCAAAAGGTTTCGCCATAAGTCGAAACTAGTTTTGATTTTTGACTATTGACTTTTGATTTAGTTTTGACATATAACTTTTAATTTTAGTTTTGACTTTCACCTCTTCAAAATAGTTTTGACGACCAACACTATTCTCTATCTAAGATTAGTAATACTATTCATATAGAAATTTCGATTTAGACTTATAAATATTTAGATAAATACTTCTGAAAAAAATATATTAAAACATGTGCGAAAATATTAAATTTAGCAATTTAACCCTTGCCCTTTGTGTATATTCAGTTAAACTTAGCGTAAAAGACCTTGATTATAAACCTCTTGGCGAACAACTTGAGCCTAATAAAGATATCGTTGCTATCAATAGCAATTTCATTCATAAAGCTTATGAAGGTTTTGATGAGTTTATTGCTCGACCTAAGAAGTTAACAGCTAAACAGAAAAAATTGAAGACAATGCCTCTTTTCAAGGAACGTAAAAAAGTTGGTGATGGGACTTGTTTTCAATCTTGCCTTGACATTGTTATATTAATTGATTCAAAGCATTATAAAATGCGCTATTTTCCTAAAAGTGGAGATTTACAAGTATTTGGGGTAGTTGATAAAGATTATCGATCTGGTGAACTTGCTATTCAAACCTTTATTATGTATCTTAAAGAATCTAATGGACTTACTATGTTTGAAACGGTTGAAATCATTAAGAGTAGCCTTTCTTTATTAAACTTTAAGTATCATATGTTATTACCTTCTAATTTGCGCATTGATGTTTCAAAACTTGATTCTATTCTCGCTAGTGATTTGTATCCACCTCCATTTAAAATCGTTTATAAAGTTGATCCCATAGATTCTATTAGAAAGCTTTCGATTGTATTTGAATCTAATGGAAAGAAAACTCGCGTTATTATTTGGCCTAGTGGGAAGATAAATATAATGTCTGCAATTTCATATGATGACGCTCTCAAAATCTATAACTTCTTAGGTGAAATCTTTGAATCTGAAGCGACAAATCTACTTGCAATTGTTCCTACTTCTGACTCTTATCCTCCTCAGCCTAAAACACCTGGTAAAAGAGGACGTAAAAAAAGATGGAATAATAATTATGCGGACTGATTGATTTAGAATCAATTAATAGTGTACGCCTTTGATTGCTTTTTTTGATATATTAAATTTTAAATTTCTTTATTTTTTCTCTATTTTTATAAAAAAAAAAAGATTTAACTATACAATATAAATACATATTATTACATAAAACAAAAATGTCTCAACATCAACAGCAAAATTATCAACAAATTCCTGATGAACAATTTCAAAATTTCGGTCTGCAGTCTCAACAGCAACAAATTTATGATCGAAAACCTCAACAAATACTTCAGCAACAACAAAATTTCAATCAACAAATTGGTCAACGTAATTATGATCAACCACTGCAACCTTATGTCCAACGCATTCAGAATCCAGTTGAACAACAGCAACTTCGACAACATGCCCGACAACAACAGTTTCAACAAACCCAAAATCTTGATCAAAGTATTATGCCTTTTGATAATTCATCATCGATTATTACAACAAATTTACCATTTAAAAAAATAACTGATAACGATAATGACTTGTTTAGAGTACAATCTTTATCACAACCACCACCACAACATTACCATCAATTAGTTTATATTGAAGAGGACTCGCCCAGATCATCTTCACCTTCAATCAATAATGGTCACCATCAACATTATAATTTAAATCTCAATCCTAACTTTAACGAAGACCTTTTAATTGCTATTTCACATCATATGTTGATGATTAAAAATTATAGGATGAAGATCGATCAGCATTATTTTGTACTAGAACAAAATTTTCAATAAGTTAAGACGTTGAAATAATAAAATAATATTTGCCTACTGAATTATTAATTTTATTATTTATCATAAGC
Organism: Entrophospora sp. SA101; assembly: GCA_958430865.1. NCBI lineage: Eukaryota > Fungi > Glomeromycota > Glomeromycetes > Entrophosporales > Entrophosporaceae > Entrophospora > Entrophospora sp. SA101. The sequence goes on along the minus strand of CAUDNR010000174.1, from coordinate 4,988 downwards.
ATTTTTTTGACGATTTTGATATATTATAAGGACTATCAATCATCTATTATCAATCATTTATTATTTGTTATTATTTTTATTATTATAAGGGTCATTAATCATATATTATCATCTATTATCTATTATTTATTATTTGTTATTATTATATTTTTATTGCTATTAAATGAAGAAAATTTTCCATCAAATATACTAAAATCTTTTAAAACATCAATGATAATAACATCTCCAAAGCCTTTAAGTTTCAAATTCACGTAAATTCTCAGACTGTTTTATCGCGTATAACAGCTTTATGAGTAAAGGCACAATATCTAATTAATATATTTGGATTTATGCCAATACTGTTCTATAATACCCAAGACAAGATATAGATATAATCAATTAAATCAATTTCCGTTCATACTTTTCTTTATGATTCAGCTGAATTTTGTTGCTTCTGTTTCAGCGCTATAAACATATTTTTAGGGGATAAAAAAAAATCTCAAGTAATAACAACATTATTAATATTAGCGCAAAATATTAACAGTATAATTATGAATATGACATTTCAAACACCACAAGAAACTAACTTGAATAAATTTTTTAAAAACAATGTTGCTTAAATTGACTACTACTTGTGCGATTGATTCAATCATTGACACCAAAGCTATTTGTTGTATAAATTTCGATTTCACATACAACAGCCCCATATTAGACAATATATATATATAAACAAAATAAGTCCATCAGACATCATCATTATGTATAGGATTGATATGGTGTTCATTCTAATTCATTTTGATTTAATTAAAAATTATTTTAGAGAAAATAATCAAAATAATCATAAAGAAAGATGTTACATATTAATAGATGATTATAAAATACATGTGTATTCTCGTATTTATATATATTTTCAGTTACAAAAAACGTGAGATACTTATTTTATGTATCGTTTCTATTAAAACAACATTAGTTATCTATAATCGTCGTCGTTATTGCCATCGTTGCGTTTTGAGTTTTAATTTTTTTATGTTTTTATGCTTTAAAAAGCAGAATAAGTGATATAATGATATAAATAAATAATAAATAACAAATAAAAAACCACCTCTTGGTTGCTTGGTAATAATATAGTAACCATTCGCTATCGGTTCTCCTATAAAAGTATATATGGCATGATCTATAATTTGTATTCTAGAACAAATGAATGTAACTTGAAGGAAAAAACTACCTTCTATAATAAACCTTGTAATTTAACGCATATGATTTAACCTGTTGTATTTTTTAGAACAACAATGGGATTTTTACCAGTAACCAACAGATAATATATCTATAAAGATACTCTACTCATTGCCATATAAACTTGATCCTCTGCAAATATTGTTTTATTTACACTGAAAGTAACATGCAATAGAGCTAATCCTTCCATTTTGTGCACAGTCAAGGCAAATGAATTCTGGAGAGGAAATTGTTGACGTGAAGCACGATTACCATTAATTTCAAAATGAGTAGTCATCATTACATTTTCACAATTGATTATTTTTGTCACAAATATCATGCTTGTATAATTTATTATTTAAGAACATCATTATTTGTTATCCTGCCTGAGAAAAAGTGAAATAATACAGGATCTGCGAAGGTGTACTCCTTTTCTTTGAAGTTCTTGAATGAACGATGTAATAAAAAATAAAGTATAGTTCACTCCCTCTATAATAGTCCTTCTGTTTTCAGCAAGAAAATTCATTGTAGAAAGAAACTGTTACAGAATTGATCTCGCAAACAAAATCGAAAATTTGATTTTTCAAAAAATTATTGGAATGGTTAGATGCTTCTTAAACCTTTTCACAAATTGATTTGCGCTGACACAATATTACAAATATAATGTACTTCGTTAAGTTGAGCACACTTTATTAATGACATAATACAAAAAAGAAATAATAATGTTTTTAACTGTCTCCTGAGGAATTCTTCGACCATAAATTACTTCAATTCATCAACATTTTTAGGCATCCTCTTTTCAACATTATTCTTTGTAACGTACCATGTTTACTTGGACTATTGTATCATTCAAAAACCTAAATAAAATTTTAAGCTTCTAATTTCTATTAACCATTTTTTTTTTTTTTAGAAAATTTAAAAGTTAAAAGTAAATAAAAGGCAATGTAATAAACATATTGCTACAATCATATAAATCATATCCAACCACATCTATTACTACCATGTAAATGATGTAAATGTGGAGGTTTGGCATTTCTAATTTATTCGAAAGTTTTTAGTTTTTAAAATAAAAATGATAAATAAAATTATTATTTATTAGAATAAAATTAATATATAATAAATATAATAATAATAAATTAATTATTTTTCTTTACTAATTTATACACTTCATATTCTTCTAACGGCTGAACACTCTTATCATCATCCTTAAGATTCAAATTATTTTCATAAGCATATTCATTATAAAAATAACAACAATAAGGTCCATTATTAACACTATTAGTTAGTACCAAATCACGAAAATTTATAGATATTTCATGAAAACTTATATTATTTATTGTCCTATTAATAGGTTGACTAGCACTACTATTTGCATATCCAGGAATTTTGACTCTACTTAATATTGAATTACCAAGTTGATTTTCATCAATTTTAAAAATAAAACTTTTATCCGTTTTAATAGTTTCAATATAATAACCTTCATTTGAAGATTTCCCTTGTATATTCCAACAAACTGGATTATAACCACCTACTACTTCGCCTGTTTCTTTTATTTTCATCAACACTACAGTTTGTTCAATGTTGTAACATTTCTTCTCAAAAACCTCCCTTGAAAAGCCATCTTGAGTTCCACAAAGGATCAACTCAAAATCATATGGAATATTACTTTCATTATAATCGCAATTATTTTGATCAACCCAACCAGAAATTAAAGTTCTTAAATTTAAATTTAATGGTTTTCTTTTTTCAATTCTTGCTCTCGGACCCTTTCGAACAAGTAATTTTGGTTGCCAATTATCAATAAAATAATATTCATGAATTTCTTTGTATACTTCTTTATAAAAAGCCTTTTTATATGGGATGACTTTGTTATAAAAATCTCCTTTAGATATTTCGCTGAATCTTATTAATGGAATAATATCTTTTAACATATTTCTCAATTCTTCGAAATCATCTTTACTCCATATTGAAACATTTTTTTCCAATGTTTCTTTCTTTTGACCTATTCCCCATTGAATGACATGATCCCAAATATTAATCTCATCCAATTTTAAATCATCTCTTTCCAATATAGAAACAAGCATTGGTTTTTCAATTTTTTCAATATTACTAGATTTTAAAATTGATTCTGGGTTTTCATAAACTAATTTATTGCAGTGATCTTGAAGCAAGCTGAACGATTGATGTTTTGATGAAATCTTGTAAACATAAATTAAATTTCGATGAATCCATTCATTTTTTTCATTGATTAAATAATTTTGCAAGTCATCAATCAATTCGTCAAATTTTAAGTCATCGCATGCTTCAAGAAGTTCTAAAATTTCATTTGCGTCCAGATTCTTTATATCAATAATTCCATTGTAAATGTAACTTTAAAAAAAACATTTTTAATTTAGGTAAATATTAATTACTTAAATAATTGATCATTTTATTTCATTGATAACCAAATTAACTTACTTTAAAAGAATTTCAAAAATTTTGGGGGAAATATTTTCTTTTTCAAATAAAATATTTTCATTATCAGATTTTTCAGATAAAACCGTTTTAAAATACAAACACCTTGCTTTTAAAATGGTAGAATGAGCTTTAAAAATTTTAACATTGTTTTCTTTTCCAACTTTGATTTCTACATCATAATAATTTGAACTATCCAACAAAATTGTCAAATCACTTAATATCTTGATAAAATATTTTAATGGTAACGCATTGTCATTGTTAATGATAATATTGTTAATGAGTGTAATATTTTCCAAGGACGAGAAACTGTTATTATCAGACATTTTAACAAAAATTTTTTTTTTAAAAATTTAACATTTATTATTATTATTGTCATTATTATTAATTAATATTAATATAGATGTTTCATTTAATCGCTTGGTTATACGAAATTAGTAATACTAGGGGCTAGAAGTTAATCAATTACAACCGGTTGCAACCGGTTGTAACATAATAACAAGTTGCAAACATCATTGAGGAAGATTAAGATAATGTTGTGAAATTGAAACTATATGAAATCGAAATTTATAATTAAAATTTTGGGGGCGGGATGTTTGGACATGAAATTCTGATTTGGTTTGAATTTCACATACGTGAATTGCAAATTCGCATAGATTTCATTTTCACACACAACAATAAAATAGTCTAATGTCATGGCCTGAATAATGTTATTTTTTTGCTTTTTGCGACAAAGAAGATGCAATCCAAACCCAACTTAAAATAAGTGAACTTTTGTTCTCGCGTAGCAAAAGCTAACATTGCGTTCTCAGTTGTAAGCTTTTTATCAAGAATTGAGGTGAAAATTTGTATTAGATTTTTTTACAAAAGATTTATTATTGCAGTGGTATGCCCGAAAAACTAGTTCACATGACTGCTTAACGGACTTCGAAACATGAACGGCTGTTATTGTGGGAATGAACTCCACACATTTAAACATATGGAACTAGTTCCAATTTTTTTTTTGATAACTTGTACAACTACAAATATTTTGTTTATCCCATGTTGTGCGTGTGTGAAAATGAAATCCGTGTGAATTTGCAATTCACCTACGGTACAGATCATCTATAATCATTAATTGCTTATAAATAGTAATTTGCTGAACCTTAGCATTTTAAAAATTCCGAATTTTGGTATACACTTGAGAAATTGAGACTATATAGGTAAATTTCGTGTAACAACTTTACTTTTTTTAAAGTTCTTTGCAAGAAAGTTTAGCAAACATACTACAGTTGGCGCTCGATATAAGGAAGAGTTTGTTTTGGCAAAAAACTTCACTATATAGTGTGATTCATTATATAAAA
>CAUDNR010000173.1:657-38958 GCA_958430865.1 Entrophospora sp. SA101 | reverse complement strand
TTTTGCAAAGTTAGTATTCCCATTTTGAGTTCTACAGATTTTGCAATATATGATTGTTTTTTCATTTGAAACTTCAACTTCTAACCATGGATATAATTCAAGCCATTCAGGAACAATGGTTTCTCTATTGTGTGATCTTTGTTCATCTTCAGAACTTATAGCATTATCACTACCAGTTGATTCATCATCAGATATTTGAAAAACTTCTATTAGGGGAGTTGGAGAATTATGAACTTTACCAGAAAAATCAATTGATGAAGTTGATTTTTCTAATGTTTTATTTTTTTTTGGATTCAAATCTTCGTCAATGGACAAAACTCTTTTGGTATTTTGTTTATTAGACATTGTTAAAAAAAATTTAGAATTTTTATTTTTTTAAGAAAATTTTTTTTAAATATTTTATACAGTAAGCAAGTAAACAAAAAAAATCTCAACTCTTTGTTAGTAATATTTCACAAAATTTATTTTTATATTAAATGGTTTTATTTGGTACTACGTATTATAATTTGCACATAAAATGTTTCACAATTTTGGTGTAACATGCTGCGCGCGCACCCTGCGCACCCTGAATTTCCAACACTGCTGTATTGTGATACATGTTTGTGGCTAAATTTCTTTAGAAAAAATTTTTTTTTGACAATATAATAAAAAACTACCAATAATTTTTAAAGATGGAAAACACTTTAAATAAAAATAAGCATCATGATGATACTTCTACTGACAAAAAGGATGAATATGATGAATATGATGAATATTCATATAGAAGAGAAGTAAGATATGGGAAATGTCCAACCTGCAATAGATATAATACTTATTTGACATGGTGTAAATCATCTGATCCAAAGCTATTGACTGAAGGATGGTCTAGTGGCAATGAAACGTTAGATGAATTGATCAAAAGTATACAACTTAAAGCAATTTATTATAATAATAAACATTATCTTCAATGGATTCCTTATAATGAGTTAACAGATATTGAAAAAATGAGTGAAGGTGGGTTTGCAAAGCTACTTGGTTAAATGGTGAGAATATATATAAACAATAGTCATGAAAGAACCAGTAAAGATAGAATTGTGGCATTAAAAAAACTATATAATTCACAGACTATTTCTGGTGAATTTCTTTCTTTATGAGGTATTTTATTTTATTTTTCTATTTATTTTCAGATTTTTTAAATATTTATTCTGAATTAATATTTTTTTTTTTATATAGTTTAGAAATTATGTTACATTTAGTAATAATACATTTATAAATAAATTTATGGATTAACATAAGATCTGGCTACAAAAGAAGATATCTTTTGTAATGGAATACATGTATGATGGAAGTCTTCAAGATTATGAAAATCAATATTCAAAGAAAAGGGATGAAAAGTATGGGGAATGTCCAGCCTGCAATAAATATAACACTGATTGGTCATAAATAGTGACTATATATGATAACTGTTATTGGATTTCCGCTAATAATAATCATTGTGTAAATTTAATTAATGGATTGTCCTACTGCTGTATATGGCAAACATTTTCCCACTTGCCAAGAAATGCAAGGGTCCAAAGAATAATACAAGCTAATCGAATACAATACATGTGTTCTTCAAGTGTTCATACATATTGCAATGATTCCTTTTACAACATGATAATAAAAACAGCATACGTAGATATGCTTCTTTGATTCTCTTTTCTAACAATAAAAATAAAGATTTTTTGGAGGGTACATGAAATTTTCACAACGAAAGGATCTGCAATTCCGGGAATACACAGTGAATCTCGATTTAGTGGATAGTTTGGGCAATTGGGAAAAATTTCCAAAATCCGTTAAACCGAGATATCCGCTATATCGAGAAGGTTTTTATTAAGGTTTATTATGGAACCGTTCTTTGAACTTTATCCGTAAAACCGAGATTTTTAATTACTATCCGCTAAATCGAGATTCACTGTGTACATATTGATGTTGCACACATCAAAGTTAAATGACATGATATAAATGTAAATAAAATGTTTGTTATAAAAATATTTATAAACTTCATTCTATTTATCATTTTTTTACATGACACAAGAAACCGAAAAATCAAAACCCGAAGGCACCAAAGTTAATCATGGTTCGTTCAAAGGGGTTAAAAAACAATCTTATATTAGTATTAAGTATTTATTTTACAAAATTATTTCGCTAATTCATTATTTACATTAAAAAAAATATAATAATATTACTGGCTGGTACTAGTGAACTTGTCACATCAATCGAAAAACAATCGAAATCAAAATAATATAACAAAGTAAATAAAATCTTAAAATTTAAAAATTTAATTCACAATAAACCGATTATTAGGTGATCGATCATAATATTAGAATTGGAAAATATATTGCTATTGATTGTGAAGCGGTAGGCATCGGACCTACTGGGAAAGAGTCGGCACTTGCCAGGGTTTCAATCGTTAATTTTCACGGTAAAGTAATATTGGACAAATATGTAAACCCTGGTGATTGTATAACAGACTATCGAACAGAAATCAGTGGAATAACTAGGGAATTACTCGTAGATGGTAAGGAATATGATATTATTTTTATATATTGTTTCATGTTAATGATATAATATTAATTATTAATTTGTGTTATTGTAAAACTAATAATTTCAAAGATGTACAAAAAGAAGTTTCAGATATAATCAAAGGTAGAATTATTGTTGGGCATTCTCTCAATCACGATCTAAAGGTAAGCAAGATATTTGTGTGAAATAAATTTTAACCAACATTTCTTCCATAAACATGCGCTTGCATTTCTTTTCCCATATCCTTACTCCACATATATGTATGCACAGTTATTATCACTATGTCATCCTCAAAATATGATACGCGACTCTTCACTCCATAGACCTTTTCTTGAACGTTACAATGGTAAGAAACCTTCTTTAAAAACTTTGGCAAAAGCAGAATTAAACATAATTATTCAAGAAGGGGAACATAGTTCAGTATGTATAATGGATAATATATAAGATTTTATCTTTTATTTATCAATTATTTTGAGACTGATGTTCCCTCTACATCATCTTCTATCCTCTAATTTCCATTAATAGGTTCAAGATGCTCAAACTAGTATGCGTTTATTTCGTAAATGTAACAATTTTTAAAAGAATGAAATAATGTGATTCGTGATTATAAAAAATAATTTTTTTTTTGCGTTTAAGATAAAAATGTACGAATGAGTGAATGAATGATTCATTGATCTTGCTTGACTAAAAAAATTACATAGAATGGGGAAATAGTAGTTGGTTAATTTTATAGTATTTGTTTTCCCACGTATAAAAAAATTAGAACTTTTTACAACATCCGATAAGTTGGAACTCGCAATATATCAAATGTCTAATAATAATTTTTCATCCTTGGAAAATATTTTTTTAACGTCTTATTCAATTCTAACAATGATGTTCTACCAATGAAAACATCTTGGCAAACTTTTATAAAAATTAAAAGTGGAAAAAGTACTTTATCAAATAATTGTAATTATTTTCTTTAAGAAAAATATTTTTCTAAAGTTCTTATAACGTATGCTTAATTTAAATTTAGTGATGTTCATTGATTATATTTTTCTTTCAAAAGATATATATTTATTTACGGATGTAATTGTAATCATAAAGCAAATGAAATTTTGATGCTTGTGATGAATGCTAATCATGTGGTGAATTTATTAACAAAAAACTCGAGAATTTTGTGATTTCAGTGAATAGACAAAGAAAAAAATATTTCACAGTGGAAGATGATATTAAAGAGAGGATATTAAGATTCACTTCAGGTGATCTCTTTAAACAAATTAAATCACATATATAAGTATTTGCTTCAAAAGGTCTAAGGACAGGAAAAGGATTATTAAATACAGCAATGAAATATTTGATTTCTAGTTTTTGAATTAATACTTCATGGGTCTCGTGATGAATTGGTTGCTATAACCAATTTGTTGTTGGAATAAAAAAGTCACCAAATGAATGTCATTTGTTTTAGTGTTATTATTGTTTATTTCATTTATTCATTAATATTCATTAATGGATCAAAAGATTTGTTGGTAATCAATAGATAAGCAATGGCGGTGATAGCAATAGGCAATTCTAATATTTAATTCAGTTATTAGAATACATGTATCAGTTGTTTTACCAAATACACCATATTATATTTTTTTTTAATGTCGGTTTTGTTATTTTATCTCCCAGGAAAGCTTCGATACCAAGGGTTGAATGTAGTCTTTTCATCTTTGCCATTATTTTTATTAATGGTCCCAGTCCTTTACCTGAAAAACATCGCCACGCACCATTTACCACCACCGTTATGTTTTACAGTAAGATTAATATTTTCAAGACTTTGTACCAGGTATTCTCCAAACCATCATCCCTTCCTTTTTTCCTATACACCCACCAATTTAAGCGGCTTATTCTTTGCTGTTGATTAATTAAACGATCAGATACAGGATATTATGGTCTTAGTTAAACCAGTATTTTCATTTAAATTGGTTCGGCAGATTTACGATTACCTTTTTAACAAATTTTTTTTCAATCTCTTTTCTTGGATGCCATTTTTTTCCCGTAGGTTTTATATCGTCCTAACTTGGCAAATCCAACTACACACCTATAAAACTAATTATTTGGGATTGATATTTTTTTATTAAAAAAAGTATAAAGTCATTGAACTTGTCCACATTATTCTAGCTTCTTGACTCAAAGATATTAAGAAATCTTCTAATTCTCGAATTAAATAATAGATTATTGGTAGATTTTGATTTATTTCGCTTCAGAGATCATCATCCCAACCATGTGGGTAACAATAGAGGGTTTTCATGGCGTGAAAAGGATAATTTTGTTAAATATGATGACACCTGAATTTAATATTATTATTTTACAATCTGAAATTGAATGCAATCGAAAAGGGAACTCCAGTATAGACTTTGCCACTAAAAATTTCCCATTAACACTTGTGTGACAAAGCAAAAGTAGTGTTCCCGTTCATTCCATATTCGAATATTCGGATACAATGTTCAAATTATATTCGAATGAATATTCATTATAATTTTTTCAAGTATTCGTAATTTTTCAAATACTCGTGATTTTTTTCAAGAACTTGTGACGATTAAGAAGAATGTTACAATACTCATATTTTGTTATATTTATATTAATAATTGGTTGTTAATTATTTTTATTAACTAAATGATTAATTGAATTGGTAATAGTAGTTGCTTGCTATTTTTTTTTTTTGCATATCTTTTTATTACATATACCCTCTGGACGGTCCAGAGAAATTAGTGCTTTTACTTGACAAATCCGGTATGTTTATCTTCATCATCATTAAAGTATTTCCAACTATCTTTAGACCTTCCGTGCGTTTTAGATGTTTCACTGCTTGAACACGATTCTAATGAAGGATTCGAGTCTTTCTTTTTCATTTTCAATATATAATATAGCATTGTGTGTTGTCACTATTATCTGAAGGCATTTAAAAAAAATTTTTCAAAAAAAAAAAACAAGCCCCAATAAGTATTTCGAATATGGCCTAGGCAATAGAAAAAAAGCAAATTTGTGTTATATCGAGTTTTTTTAATCCAAGATCTCCTCATATCTCAAGAGTTACTATTGAGAACATTCAAAAGTATATGAATCTCGCATGCATTATGAAATTATTAATATTGCATCATTATTATTACTATTACCTAAAACCACATATGAAATTCGTTATAACGATACTTGGATACAATGATCACGAGACTAATATACGGATCATATTAATTGGCACGTCATTTTCACTCTTGTCAGCCACTACTAATTAACTACACCTTGTAATGAATGATTGCATCATATCATCAACACTTAATAAAGAAAAAAAATGCCAATTCTTATGAACAACTTCATTATCATTCAAAAATATTTTTTTTTTATACGATTATTTGCTGTTTTCGCTACTGCTTTATTCCACCACCACCACTCGCATTAGTATAATAATATCAGATATGCAAGTCGCGTAGGTTATAGATACAATAAAACTTATAATGATCCGATAATATGTGTATAATAAATAAATACAATAGATGGACGTCTCTATATCGTGCGTTAACTTTATACTATTCCAATTATTATTATCATCATCATTATTGGATTTGTAAAACCTTCCGTATATCCAAAATTAATGAAATGAGAATTAGATTTACTATATCCATTTATTATTTATTGCGTGTATTCCAAAGGATATTTATTGTAGAATGGATTCCAATTTTTTTATTGGCTTTGGAGAATATTAAAAAATCAAATTCTTTATATTAAAATTTTATATTTTATCAACTTGTCTCGTAATATGTCTCAACTTACAGGTGAACAATTTCACTCACAAAATACGCAATCGTCAATAGTACGAAAGTTATCAGAATATCAAATCTTAATTTCCATTCAAAAACAAAATACTGAAAGTTTATCAGGTGAAAATAACAAATGTAGGGATTATACATCAACTATTAATATTAATATTATTTATTATTTTGTAAATGCATGCATGCATTTTTTATATACTTGGATAAAAAAATGAGAATAATCAAAAATTCTATAATTTTTTTTATTATATTTATTGCTAATACTAATACTAATGTTTGGTTACATTTTATCTACTGCGAAATTTCTATATATTTAAATTTTAATTATCTTTTTTTTGAGATTTTTTTTTGGAATAACAAAATCATCCATGTCATCATCATCATCAACAAAATTTTCTTTTCTTTTTCCATTATCATTAATTGACCCTTCCTTGTTCACTTTGTTACTACTATTAGCACTAACAGTTGGAGGATGTGGTAGTGTGTATATCTTATCCAGTCTTGTTTGGAAGGTCTTTTGTTTTTGACTCTTAATAGCAATGGTATTACGATTCTTTGTATTAAGCATTTTTGGTACCATGGGCGTTGCTTTCTGGAATTCATTGCGAAAGTATTTCGATATTGTTGGTGATGATTGAGGGGGTGCTATATGTTCTTTAATATGGTCTACTTTATGACCCACTAAAATAGGTGAGTATGTAGTGGCTTGCTGACTATTGGAGGTAACAGGTTTAGATAATGATTGTTGTGATTTGTCATGATGATGGTTTTGTGGTGGTGAGTTTCGAATTATCGTTGAATTTTTATCGTTATCAACTTTTTGATCGATAGTGGCAGTAATAGGTATGGAAGAGGGTATTTCTTGGCATTGACTATCATGATCATCATCGTCATCATCGTTTATTTCAACAGGTTGTGATTTTGAAGCTGGTGTCTCAAATACATAAGTGTTATTTTCATTACGATGTTGATTTGTTAAAATTGGTTTATCGTCGTCATCAGCAGATATAAATTCATCTATGTAAAGTTGATTATTATCTTTATCAAGAATACTTTCTGTAGTATAAATTTTTTTTGTAATAACGGACCACATTAAATCGTCAATAGTGCCCCTTGCAATAATGTATTTTACAACCACCGTATCAGTACGGCCAATTCTGTGAGCACGATCTTCTCCTTGAAACAAAGCACTAGGGTCCCATGTCAATTCAGAGAATAACACAATGTCAGCAGCAGTCAAAGTAATACCATTATTTGCAGCCATAATTGATAATAGAGCAACTCTTGTCTCATCGTTTGTTTGAAAATTGTGGCAATTTTTTTCTCTGTCCTTTGATTTTGTTTCACCATCAATGCGCATATAAGATTGTGGACCATTGGTTTCCATGTAACTTTCCATTCTATCAAGAACAGATTTGTGATGAGCAAAGACAATGAATTTTTTATTTGTGTTCTCATATAAATCTTTGATGTAATTAATCACGAATGGACATTTTGCTTCGCCAGTTAGAGAATATATTCTGGACAAGCCCTCTTGATATTTTTTTGCAAATTGGTCAGATTTTTCTGAATTTAACGAATTAGCAATTTTGCTATACGATTGGTCAGTCTTTTCTAACAATTTTTTTATTTTGTCTTTCAGTTTTGGCTCGATCTCATCACACCACACCATCTCACGTTCTTTTTCTGGCAGATCATAACCAGCATCAGCTTTTAGTCGCCTGATCAAAACCGTTTTTTTTAAGACAGTATTAAGTTCTTCCAGATTAGTGGCACCAAGCTTGTTCCATCTATTTAAACGATGATCTTTGTATGCACCACAATACCTAACTGCAAATGACAATTCATTTGAAAAGTTTTTTGGATCAAGTGAATTTAACAGTGAATATATTTCGATTGGTCTATTCGGAATTGGAGTCCCAGTGATCAAGATTGCACGTTTCACACGTTTAATAATAGGAATTAGAGCAGATGATTTTTGAGTTTTTTTATTTTTGATGTTGTGAGCTTCATCTGCGATCACTATATCGAATCGATAATTTTTTGTCACATTTTCAGATTCTTTGACAAACCTTTCGTAACCACAGATGACAAACATGATACGATCTTTTTTCACAATCTTATTACTATCGATGGTCTCTATTTGTGACTCTGGTAGTTTTAACCATTTGATGATTTCATTTTTCCAGACGTGTAGCACAGATTTAGGACAAATAATAAGAACTGGCCAGTTTGCCCTATAGTAAGAGCATAAAGCAAGAGCTTGTAAAGTTTTCCCAAGACCTTGTTCGTCACTCAACAAAACACGACCTTCTCTGACCACCATTTCAACGAGACCTTCCTTTTGATGAGTATGAAGATTATTCCATAGATCTTTTTCAACACGTGACAATACTTGTGAAGTGGCAACCTCTTTTGACACGCGAATTCTCTTTTTTAAATTTGATTCAAGAGTAGTCAGTGAAAAAGGTTTTGGCTGGTACATATTTGCATTAAAAAAAAAAGAAACTCTTATTTTTTCAATGTAAATTATGATTTGTTGATGATTTGTTGATTTGTTGATAATGAATAAACAATAATAATGAAAGATCGACAAAATCAATATGCAACATGAGGGAGGGCTTTTATGGCTGCTGATAATAAGTAAAAAGTGATAATTTAAATTAGTAAGGTTTGTGCATATGCTAGCTAAACTTTGACAAAAAACAAGTTATATTACATGTATTATTATATTTATTATTATTATCACAAGAAAAACAAGCATCAACAAACATAAGAGTTTTTATAGAAATAACTTTATTTTTTTTTTAATTATTTTTATTTTGATTGATAAAAAAAATTTAATTTCATGTCTTAGAATTTAGAATTATCATAGTTTTTTTTTTATAACAAAAATAATAAGATGACAGACAAGAAGAGGTAGTAAAAATAATGAAATAATATTATCAATATAGTCCATCATTCATCAAATATATTTATAAGTTTTTTTTTTTTTTATATTATTAACAATAAAAAAGAATAAATTTGGAACGAGAAAGAAAAATCTATTGAAATTTTAATATAAATAAAAAATTTTTCACTAAACTACTAAAACATTAAAAAAAACACTTCTCTTTTCTTTTTGATTTTCAAAGTAATCCAAAATAATAAATTAAAATAAAATAAAAATTTTTTAGATTTTTCCACAAGTTGTAACATGTCTTTTCCAAGCATCTTTTCGAGAAAAGGGTTTTCTACAGACACTACATTCATGTACTTTTTCGCCTTTATGAATGCCATTGATATGTCTCTTTAAGTCATGTTTACGAGTGAATCTGGAACCGCAATTTGAATATTCACAAGCAAAAGGCTTTATACGATTAGGATCATGCGTGGACCTGTGCGTTTGCATATTGAATTTGCGATTGAAGCCTCGGCCACACTCGGGGCAAAGATGTTTTTTCTCTTCGGTATCATCTTCTTGTTGTTGTTGTTGTTCAGTTACACTTGTACGCGGACGTTTTTTATTACGTTGTTGTTCTTGCTCTGCTGTTAAATGATCTAATTGATTTTCATGTTTTCTGATAGCATCAGATGCTGATGTAGCAGCAATAGTATTAACACCAACGCTTCCATCACTAGCAACCATTAATCTGGAATTATTATGAACCGTACTTATCATACCACCAGGATTTGAAGATATCGTGGAAGGTGATGCAGATGATAGGATTTTTTGTGTTAGCGAAATAGTAGTTTCATCAATATTATTGTTGTTGTTTGATTCTTCTCTTTTAATAAGTGAGAAACTAGTATTCAATAAATTATTAATATTGTTATTGCTTGTTTTGCTTGTTGATATTGATTGTGTCATTATAGGTGTAGTCGCTGATTGTTTTGACGTTAATGTTGGAGAAGAAGAAGTTGTTGCAATTTCTGATGATGTTGGATTTATATTAAGATTGGAAGTATTGATATTATCATTATTATGATTTAGGCTATGATCGTTATCATGAATTTCATTATTATTAATTGTATTTGATTTTGATAAAGGATTATGAGCTTCGTCCATTTCCATTATTATTGGACTGAAATTATCAAAATTAAGAATAAGAGGAGTCGAAGAGCAAGAAAATTGACGGTACTGCGGTTGTTGCAAATGTAACTGTTGTAATTGTTCAGTTATATTTATATACGATTGAGGACTCGGTAATATATCTTCTTCTGTTACTTCTCCTAACTGTGATATTTGTTGAGAGTCTTGTGATGTAGGAAATAAATTAAACCAGGAGGAACTCTGACCAGAATTATCAAATATTTTTGGATCGCTATCGTTTACTGGAGTACTGATAATGTTGTTGTTGCTGCTGTTAATGTTGTTGTTATTGTAGTTGTAGTTGTTGTTGCTGCTGTTGTTATTGTAATTATTATTATTGCGAGTGTAAGGTGTGTTAAAGGTGGTAAGAGGAGTGGGAGGGATGAATGGAGTTGAAGTTATACTTGAGTTATAATCTGCTTCCTCAGCAGGATTTATATATGGAGGGGTACTTATATATGAAGGACTAAGTTGAGAAGTACTTATATATGGGGTACTAAAATATGGAGTTGAAGGTGTACCAACCGTTGGCACAGTAGGAGTAGCAGCGGTTAGTGTGTAAGAAGTACCAAATTCAGAAGCTGTATTTAAGTTGTCACCTAAAAAATTAGGCGTAGTTATTGTGTCAGATAAGTTTGTAGTATTATTTATTAAAAAGTTATTTATATTATTTGTGTTTGTTGCTGAATTATGTTGTATTTGTGGTTGTTGAATAGTTTGTGGAAATGAAATTCTTGGGGAAAATAAAGGAACAGATGAATTATTAATATTAATGTTATTATTAATGTTATTATTAATATTATTAATGGTGTTCCAATTATGAATGTTGTTATTATTGTTGTTGTTTCTAAATGAATTAGAATCTGCTTGGCCTTTTGAACAATAATTGAAGTTGTTGTTAGGATTTTTATCAGCCACCGGAGAACTTGATAGAAGAGGTGAAGTGTTGGTGGTAGTAATTATGGGAAAAGAAATTTGGAGTGGCAGTGTGTTAATAAAATTATTTGATTGGTTTGCGTTGGTGTAACCAATATTATGTTGTGTATCGGTGATATTATAATCGAAATTTGTAGTTGATGGAGAATCAATTAATGATAATACCGGCAAGAAAGGTGATGAATCTTGTTGTTGTTGTTCTTGTTCTGGTTGTTGTAAAAAATTGAACATTTTAATTGATTGAATAAAAAAAGGTAAAAAGAGGAAAAAATCCAACAAGGTTTAAATAAATTAAAGGTTTCCAAGACAAAAATTATATATATATTATATTTATATATATATATATTTATGTGTAAGGATTTTTTTTTTTTAAATAAAAATGAAACTAAAATTAAAAATTAAAGATCAAGATTTATTTCGGAGAGGAAAAAAAAAATTGAAATAAATAAATAATAAAAGAAGAGGAAAAGAATATTTTTTTGTTGAAAATAAAAAATTATTGTTATTACAAATTGTACAATTGAAGGGGAAAAAAATCGTGAAAAAAAAAAGAAATTGATTATAAATATATATATATTTTCCTGAATAAATAAAAGAAAGAAGAGAGAAATAAAAAACCTTAAAAAATTTATTATTTTTTTTTTTTGGTTGAAAAAAAAGAAAAGAAGGAAAATTAAAACGACTATTTATTTAAAAATTTTTTTTTTACAAAAATGTTGTTTATTTATGAAATTTTTTTTTTTAAAACAAATTTTTTATTATTAATTAATTAGTAAATAAAAATATGAATGTGAATACGTAATATACCTTTTATTTCTATTTTAAAATTAAGCTGTATATTTTAAAATTGTAAATAAATAACTGTCAATGCTTTTTTATTTATCAGGTTTTAAAATGTGATGATTCGAAATGATTAATAAATAAATATGCTGTGAAATTAATTGAAGGAAGAAAGAAAAGAAAGAATTGAAAGATTTTTTTAAATTTTTTTGAAATTTTTTGAAATTTGAATTTCTTTAGTTAAAAAAACTCAAGAAATCAAAGGTTGAAAATGAATATTTCTTAAAAACTCTGCGACGCCAAGTTATTTTACAAAATCAAAAAATTTTTTTTTTGTATATTTGATATATATATTATTAATATGAAGTGTGATATTATAAAAAAAATATGATTTTCATTTATGGAATAGAAACTCCGCAATAGTAATTAGAAATTCTTTTGTTTAATCAAATAAACTGACTTATATTGTCAGACAAAAATAATTTTCTCCAAAGAATTTCTTTTTTCTTGAAACGCGCATTATTGAGAAAATCAAAATAAAAGACCGACCTTATCTTGTCAGACAAAAATAAAGATGCTATTTCTTTTTATTTATTGATTGAAAGTCTATTGAGGTAAATTGGCGTATGTCGTCGTAGTTAATGGACGTACATTAATTATCGTGTGTTACAAGTAAAAAACGTAATTTGAAACATTGTGCTAGCAGAAAAATTAATTATGGGGTTCAAAAGTAACCAGTTACACAATGCACCTCACCTTAATTCTAGTTTTTCAGGAATTTCTAGAACAATACACTCTATTTTGAGCGAACACTTGTGATCCTATCAATTAATCAGCCAAAACTTGTTCTTGTTTCTGGTCCCCAGTTTCTCGAAAAGCTCCTTTGTTTCGGCTCTCGCAGATTTTAGCAGATTGCAAATTGTAGTTTTGCTGTTTCAATTGATTCTTGAACGGAAAACCCTCGATTTCATCTGCAATTTCACTTGTATAACAGTCACCGGATATTGTGGGGATTTTCTCCATTTCGTGAATGAATTCATTGTTATCAAGGTAACGTCTCACTATGTTTTTGTGGATCCATTCCTACAACATGGAGTTGAAAGGGTTGATTACTAGCAATGACAAAATTAAAAACAAACAAATATACCCGACTTGGCATAATACTTTTGGCAAAGAGACGAAGGAATTTACTCATTCTTTAAAACTTCATATACCAAGCAACAGTTTCAGGAGCTGCTAAGCACGATTGCTTAGCCAAGATTATTCAGGATTTCAGATATTGCGAGTCGTCAGATACTGGTTAATATATTTCGTGCTTGCCTTTTAATTTTAATTGATGAGTTATCTAGCCTAGCAAACCAAGAAAACAGAATGGGTAGCGTGCGTACAAATTTGGATCACTTGATTTTGTACCCTGAAATCCTGTGGCGTCAAAATGTATGCATATTATAGCATTCAAACATCCCAAAATATTCAAGACTTTCTCGGAAATTTTTCCCAAAATATCAAAATAATAAAAAATGGAAATTGATCAAAGGATAATTTTTTTATATTATTGTTATATAAATTTATAAATTATTAAAAATTATTTTACCACACAATATAATTATTATCTTATCTTTATTATAAATAGTGGTTATAAAATCATTGTATCATTTGTCATCAAGAATAATAGATTTTCGATTCACATGAGCTCCTTCAACATATATATAAACTAACAAATAAATAATTTTTTTTTGAAATTTAGGAAATTTTAATTTATGGATAAAGAAACCGTGTAACATTTTTATAAATTCAAAAATAAAAATGTATAATAATGAATTGTATAGTATGTTCATACATTCTATTCTTTTATCCTTTCTGGAATTAACCAACAATATTAAAAGATATCAATATCAAACTATTAATAGTAGTGATCATGTATTTATACTATTTTATTATTATGATGATTAATGCGATTGTAAACGTGTCATCCTACATTTAATTTATGAATAATCTTAATTCATAATTACTCACAATTTTAGCATATTATTTAATTAGCATATTATTTAATAAGCAAAACAAACAAACAAAAAAAATTTAGTGTTGGCAAAAGTCAATTGACGTCCTTTATAAAATTTTGGGGTTGAATATACCACGTGACAAGAAATTTATTTTCCATTATTATTATTATACATTACTATATAATTATTTCACTTAATAGAAATTCCAATCGTCAAGATTCTGTTTAATTGATCAATTTATGGTAATTGACCACAATCAGTGATTTTAACAGTTTTAGATGGTGTGCCATCTTCTGATCCAAGTTTTTCAATGGCTTGAACTACGCTCATTCCTAAACATTAAATTATGAAAACAATTAATAGGTCAATAATGTAGTAAATAATATTATATTCATATTATTATAATACCAATATTATTAACCTTCAACAACTCGACCAAAAACAACATGTTTATTATTTAACCAACTGGTATTGGCTGTACAAATAAAGAATTGAGATCCATTGGTATTTGGTCCAGCATTAGCCATTGAAAGAATACCTTTTGATAAATAAGGAAGAAATAAGAATAATATGATTATTAGAGATAATTTCTTAGTTTATCAACCAATTATTTTATAAATAAAATTTTTCTCAAGTACCCTCTCCGGTGTGTTTCAAGTTAAAGTTTTCATCATCAAAATGTTTTCCATAAATCGATCTTCCACCTGTACCATTATGCTTGGTGAAATCGCCTCCTTGAATCATAAATTTAGGAATGATACGATGAAATTTTGAATTCTTGTATGTGTCTCCTTTCTCTCCAGTACATAATGCTCTAAAATTTTCAGCTATGATGATGACGATAATAATAAACAATGTTAAATTAATTATTAATAATAAATTAATACTAAAAAAAAAAACAAAAGACAATTTAATTGCCTGTTTTTGGTACAACATCGGCTCTTAACTCAAGAACAATACGCTTTTTCACATTAAAAACAAACAACTTAGTAAATTACTGCTCGTTCCTCATCAGGTAAAGTTTTTGGCAACTTACTCCAATAGGTTCGTCATCAGCGGTAACATCCAAGAAAACTTTTGGTTTTGCAATTGTTGTTAAAGTTTTAAAAAATGTTGTTGCCGTAGGAGTCGTTACAAATAATTTTTTGGTGACATTATTCAAAAAAAATCCCGCCATTACTTTTTTATAAAAAAAATTTTTTAAATTGTGTAAATTTTTTTAATAAGATGGAAATCACATGATTTTCTGCGGTAAGGGAGCGTCAACTTGGAATTTGACCAAACTCATCCAATACTATATAATAATAACTAACATAATAAAACCATAGTAAAACGGGAGAGAATTTTTGTATCAGCTCCTGAACCTGGCGGCGGGGGATTTTCTTTTTAGTTAAAATTGTAAAAGTATAGATCATGTAAATAACATAAGCCCCAAAATAATTTTGATAATTGTGGCGTTGAGCCATTCTCAACATTTTGTACAACTATGTTAATTTGTGGCGTTAAGTTTTTTTTATATATATTATTTATAATAATTAACATATAGAAAATGATAATCGGCATAAAAACAAAAAAATTGATATTAAAAACCGAACCTAACTAAATGCGGCGAAAAAAATATTCCTTTAAAAAAAAAAAGAACTTGAATTTTTTGTTTTTTTTGTTTGTATATAGAACACATTTGTGTAACCCATAATCTATTTCTCACTTGCCACAAGTGTGTTTATCTTATCATTTATCTTATTTTGATCTACTACTTGTAATCAATTTTGTTACACTAAATTAATTTTTTTCTTATGAGTCATTATTGTATAAAATAAAAAATTGAATGCAAAAAAGAGGCGTCGTAATCATAATCACAATAATAATAATAAACATATGATTATGGTTACCAGGATCAATGTTCAATGTTCAATTCAATGTCCTATATAGATACTGTTTTATTAAAATATAGTTTTTTTGGAAAAAAACAAGGTATATCTTACAAAATTTTTTTGACTGTGAATTGTCAAATGGATTGTTTCTGTATAATTATAATATTTAATATTAGTATAGTATGCGAATTTTTTTCCCGTATTGGGTAAATCGATATCATGCGCCACATGCATTCAATATTAAAGTTTTCGTGCAACAGAATACGATCTTATAAACAAAACATTAAATTTTATATTTATATATAAATATAATTACTACAATACTAACAATAATCACCAATCAATTAAACATAAATCCATAATTATAAATTTTATACTCTTCAACAAGAATAGTAAATAATATTACATCACTTATTTTTCTTAAATTGGTTCAAGAAGGAATTTTCTCTTCGCTTTTCCTTGACATAAACAAAGAAATATGGGGAGAAAAGGATATACCCTAAAAATAAAAATTGAAAATAAAATCTGCATTCAAGTTTTACTATGAAAAGCGGTATGATTGTTAAACCAAAAATTCTACGTGAAGAGTAAAGCAAATAAATGTTTTCATTATTATTGGTTAATAAGATTATTAGATATTGTGTGATTCGATCCCAAAACATCCACGTTGCGGATGTTTTTGAGCACTATTTTAACAAAAATATTGACACATAAAAAGGTCTCCGTGTCGATCGTTTTCCGTAAATTCTAACCAAGTTAATATTAAGCGATATTTCTATATATCGTGTTACTATACGAAAAAAAATGCAAATTTGCCCACCCCTAAGATACTAGTGGTATTTAACTCAAAATCCTTTTCTATCGAAAGGCATTTACTCTCATATAATTAAATTTTATTAAATGAAATAAACTAACTGCTAAATTTTGTTTTGGTAATGAACTATTTGCAATATATTCAGTACCTTTCAAAGCTAAATTATTCGATGACTTGTCAAAAAAATGCAATGGTGGCTTTAAATTTTTGGAGGAATTTAGTTCATCATTTATAAATATCGTTACGGAAACAAGAAATAACATTATTATTATTATTATCCCTTTTTTTTACTATTGTGACAGGCATCGTTTAGCGCTCATTAAAACAAATTGTTTGAATAATTTTATACTTTTGATCTCGGCACAATAAGCACAATATAACAAGTATGTGCTTATCAATAGAACAAGGACAATGCCGAAAAAAGATGTTTTACTGGGCAAAATGGGTATGATTTCTAAGCCAAAGCGCTCTATCTAAAGAGTTACATACAAAGGTAGTGTTAACTCAAAATCATATGATTTTCAGTGTTGACCTCGCTACTATTGAAAAGGCTGGGGTATATGAATTTCAAATAATGTTACGTGGTTTATCTTTTTTAAACATTTGCGGTTGTCTTGAATTATTTTAAATGATTTAATTTAATTATAATGCATACATCATATAACATTAGATTATACACTGTATATCATCAGACTGTATGTCTATAAATTTCAAATACATAGATGCCATCGGATTTTTTTTACTTTAAATTTTCGAAAAAATACATGTGGGGGAAAAGATCCACAATCAAATTCTAGTATATAAGTGAAATATGGGAAATTACAATATTGTTTTCGTTCATTTCAGATGTATGAGATGAATAAATAGTGATTAATATCAAAATATAAATATATTTACTTCTAATAATTGATAAGCAATAATGCATGACCATCATAGAGGTCGCATCCATCGAATATTCATTCGTTTTATATTCATTCGATCAATTAAATTTAATACCTGGATAATAATTAAAATAAATTGTTTAAATTAATTATTCAGTGAACGTTAACAAAAATTTTAAATTTATTAATCATTTGTTACGTTCGAATAAAATTGGATTAAGTTTTGTTCTTTTTGAGATCATTGTATTTCTCACTTGGAGTGGACATTGCAGGTGCGCACAAGTATTTGGTAGTTCCACTATTACTATATATATTAATTTTTTTTAGGCTGATTTTCCTTTTACCAATTTTACCAACGTGGCATATTCATAACAACAACATCAAAAACAACATCAGCTGATTCAAAATCCATCTCATGAACATCATCTGCTGTGTTTTTGCATTTTTCCTTAATGTATTTAATCAAAGGATACACAAGACTAACTATAATAATCACTGGCACCCAAAATCCGAGTAAATCCGTAAAATGGACATAATACATCTATTATATCCAAATGAAATCCCATTCTTCTTTTTGCAAACATAAATTTTTGTAGTATTTTTTGATTGTCCTTTTTTATTTCTTAATATAACTGTATAGATTGCATCTTTCAAATTATAAATCCTTTCCTAAACCAGATAAGAAGACCTCCAACGAGTTGGAACATGATAAATGCTCCATTTCTCAGCTCTTGTAGAGGAACTCGAGCTCTTATCGCCCATTTCTTCGGGGGTTTCCATGTGGTCAAAGAATAGACAGATTATCATATAATTTTTTGGTCTCAAAGAGCCGTTCTAATTCTATGCTACCACATAACCACCGTATGCAATTACTTCTTTCATATCATATCCGGGTATATTAATGCGTTATGCAATTTATTAGTCTTCTCAAACATAATAGGGATAGCGATATTTGGAATATTTAAAAATTTAGATAAATATATGTTTTATAGCGTGTTTTAGTTGTTATAAGACTTGTAATATTTATCAACTATATATAAAGAGGGTTCATTTTTTGTGCAAATTTGTTGTTATAATAGTCTGTTAAATTTATATATAAACTGCTTGATATACATGTAAAAAAAAACGAACAATCCACCATTGTGCCATCCAAGAGGAATAGAATTGAAACCATCCATAGAGAAAAATCGTCAATCTTTGTCATCTAATTCTTGTGCGGACGGTTTTTCTCTTAAATCAAGCTCGAGTTATCTATCCAAACCAAGTGTAGTAATGGTCCAAAACATTGTCAATAATATAATGTCAACATATTTTGATATAATTAATTATATTGAGAGAATACTTTTATAGTAGGTGACATAATTTGTATTTTTTTTGATTTATTGATATGAAAAAAAGATAAAAAATATTGTTATATAAAACTCGGACATGTGGTTCTTGCCTTTCCAAAAAAATTCATATGACTGCAAGATTTTTGCCAAAAAAAATTTTTTCTCGTAAGAATTTTGAAATACAAGTGATGCAGGAATAAATCCAATTTTTAAACTTTCATTGATACAATTAAAAATTGTTTATACTCCACAATATATGGCATTGTTGTGCGTGAAAATCAAAATCGTGTGAATTTGGAAATTTGAGTACAAAATTCTGATTGGTTAATTTGAGTTTCACGCGCGTGAATTTCAAATTCACGCACACAGCATCATAGGATTACTGCTTCGTATTACCTTGATAATTTCTTTCAATAACATATCTGATTTATCCTTTTATGGTGTGGTAGTTGCTCGTGGCTACCAGTACCACCGCCATTTATTCATTGTCATTAATACCACTATTACTACTACTGTTATTGTCATTGCCATTGTTATCATTTCCATTATCATCATTGTCATCACCGTTGTCGTCATCATTATTGACGTCGTTGTCATTATTATTAACAAAAAAAAAAACCTTGGTCAATTGCAAATGAGAAAAGAACAAATATCAAAGGCTTAGTTGTTAATATTGCCATTAACACATACTAACACATATTTACAACAATCTTCTAAAGCGAACCGCTCTACAGTCTGTATGATATTAACGATCTGAACCCTTTTTTTTGGTCACTTCACGAATTTCTTAAAATCATCGCTTCAGAAAATTGCAGTTCCTTTTAAAGATTACTTGTTTCAAATTAAAATTTAATTTTTCATTAATTTTTTCATTAATTTTACCTCAAACTATTCTCCACAATATGTAAAATCCTATATATTAATTGCGAAACAATCTATTGATAATCTCAATATATTGTTATAAAGTACAAGTTACTATATAAAGACGCTCTAATCAGTCATAGAACGAAGGGATTTGGATATACATTCATCTATTACTATAAAAACTTTCTTTAAATAAACGAGTTGTGTTATGAATAATTCGAATAAGAATTTATTATGAATGGAAACTCTAAATCAATAAATCATTGCATAATCGTTTTTAAAACATAGAACGAATAAATTTGGATATACTTTTTTTCATATAATAATAAGATGTACGCTATCATGAGCATACGAAATCTTTTTATTTTTTTTATCCTTTACAAATTTTTCATACATATATTGAAAAAGTATTTATTTATTTATTACCAATAAAAAATGGCAAAAAATAAAGCTTTAACTCAAGTGATGACAAGAATGTTGACATTATAGATATACAGAAAAAGATAAAATATCAATTATGGAGGAAGATAATCATAATTCTAATTTAACTATAAATGATGCTATTCAGGAAGAAGATAATCATAATTCTAATTTGATACAAATGATGCTATTCAACAACAAAATATAATTAATCCACATAATGGATGTGATATTTATGAAATAAAACGTAGTCCTAATTTAAAGTTTTTAGTATCTCATCCTAGAACCATCCAGCCAGATGATTTTGAAAAAGACGATGCTGTTGTCATTTGTATAAAAGGTCTTACGACACGATATTTGAGTCGATCATTGTTTAACAGAGAATATTTCCATCGTTAGTTGTGGTTTGGAATGTACAAATTTAAAAATGAAGTAACCTATAAAGGTAAAGAGAACATTAATTTTAATTTTGATAAATAATAGTTAAATCATTCACATCTTCTTTATAAATGACTTGATTGATTTTTCAAAGTTAAATGTGAAAAGTTCTTACACTTTTATAATATTCTTTCGCTTTTTAAACATTTGATAATCGATGTATCATTAAAAAAATATTAGCACAATCAAAAGTGGTTGATTCTAAGTCGAAATGAAAGTCGTTATGTTTGTTTGTAGCTACCAATATGGTATCTTTGTTCTTCCAGGTCAACAATTTCGAGTTTTAACATCTCGCTAAATTAAATAATATAGTATTACTAAGTATGCTTTAAAAGTGCATACATAAGAACACTAAATAAACCTACTTATTCTTCCTGCTTTTTAATCCCAAAGAGAACATATTAGAAATATCCATTCCGTTACTAAGTGATATTTTACCCTTTAATATAAAATTTTATTTTAAAGATTAGAATCAATAAACATAAAAAAGAATTTACGCCACCAAATAATGGCATTTCTGGTGTGTTTGTCAATCTCAATAATCGGTGCTAATTTTTTGTTGTTATTTTATAATTAGATTGACGACTGGCGATAACCACCATTCATATGATAAACACTTATTTAATTTTCCTTTGGCATTTTTTTTAAAAAAATTATGACCAGTGTATTGCACAAAAAATTGTAAGTGGTTAGTTTTTTTGATTTTTTTTTTGTGCATTATATATATATATAAAAATGTATATAATAATAATAGTGCAAGAATTTGCACAAAAATTTTAGCCTCGTTGTGCACAGTTTAAGGGGATTGTGCACACGAATTTTATAGAATTACTTACCCATATATAAAAATAGTTAATATGAAGAAGGCTCATTTGCATCAGATTGAAGTTTCAGGAGCAATTTATTTATTTACGTATTTTTCTTTTTAAAAAAATTCAAATAAAAGAAGAAAAGGAGCCGAAAGAAAAGCAGTCGCTGGGTAAGTGCTTATCAAAAGAATGGTGGTTGTTGCCACTTGTTGTCACTCTAGTTAACCAATAATAATGCATATCATTATTCACGTTCTTTTTCTTCTTACAATGTGAACAGTCAAGAAAAAATTGACAATTTTTTCAAATATAACGTATCAGCAGACGCGAAACTATCACAAGAACAAAGGATAGTTTATGATCTAACTGTAAATCAACGCGTGAATGTATTTTTCACCGGTTCCGCAGGAACTGGAAAAAGCTTCCTGCTATCAAAAATCATCATAGCACTTAAAAACATTTATGGCGTTGAAAAGATTTCCGTAATTGCCTCCATTGATAGTGATGGTCAGATGCAAACAACAATCGGGATCGCATAATGTCAATATGATCTATTATATAGCATGTCAACTTTTTATTTCATCCTATATAATATTAATATTAGAAGTAAAAATATATTATCTTGTTGTAATATAAACTCATTTCAATTATTAAAATTCTCAATAAATTCTGCTAATATGAAAAATTGTACAACAATGGTGATTAATTTAACTTGTCATCATTAATAGTTAAATAATGATAATAATGATTAATTTTATTATTATAAAAAGTCTCTTCAATATCAGTCAAATTCACCTTTAACACAAATTCCTAAAGCACTATTTTCACTAATTGCTAATACAGGAATTAACGTTATTGAAGGTTTAGCAGTTATTGGTAAACTATTAATCATCATTAATTTAATTGCTATAATAATAAAATAATAATAATAATAATAATTAATTAAAAAAAGAATTTTTATTAATTAATAGATTTTAAAATATTTCAGAGAAAAAAGTGAATCAATACCTTTTTTTAAATCCAATAATTTGATTTCAATGTTTTCAGAATAAAAAATTCTAATAGAAGATATATTATTCCAAAATATCATAATATCTGATGTGATGTTTGCTTGAGATTTTAAAAAGTGTTCAAATAGATTATTTAAACTTGTCGAGATATTATCAATAAGAATAGATAAAGTTACATCTGTTTATAAATAAATAAATAAATATTATTATTATTATTATTATTATTATTAATTATTATAAAAGATTTTTACCTTTAAGAAGCTTTATTAATATTACACTACTAAAAATTGGACACATGAACCACACACTTGTTGTTGTATTAATAAATTCTGTTTTCTTATTATCTTTAAAAATAAAATTCAAATTAAAAAAATAACAATTCAAACAATCATGCATGCATACAAGTGAACGAGCAACTTACCTTCAAATATTGAAGGTTTCTTAAGAATCATTTCATTATCTATTTTATCATCATGCACCAAAACTTGCCATTCAACTTTACTGCCACGTGGAAGAGACGGAACAACAACAAACAAAGTAGGTGGGTGGGTAAAATCTTTCTAAATCATTTTTAAAATGCATGATCTTCCAAAAAAAATTTATCAAGCAAATCATAATATACAGTAAATATAGAATTACCTTTGAAACAAGATTATCATCATAGTTAAAAAAGATTTTCCAAGCTTTTTTAACAAAATTAAAAGACTTAACATCATCTATATAACATATGCATAATGATGTTAATCTTTTCACTTCTAATCCTAGTACAGAGGTAACATTCTCTAAATTTTTCAAGGAAAGTAGAGTTTGATCTTCAATAGTATGAGGTAGCTCCAATGATGATGGTATTAGACCAATTTGTCCTGCAATATAAGCATGATTTTTTGTCTAAATAATATATATGAGGAGTATTTTTATTAATTGAAAAAAAGATATAAAATTAAATTGCCTTTCTTTAATCCCAATTGACTTACAATAGTTGCTTGAGAATATGGTCCAATATTTGCAGGTGCCCAATAAGACATACTTTGTACATGCATAGTTTCCCTTGGTTTCAATGGTGATGATGTAATAGCCATCAAATCAATTTGGATCCTAACTGGCGATTGTAGATTACAACCAACACATGCACTATAAAGTAATTCATTACTCAAATGATGTAAATATTACAAAAAAAACAAAATCATAATTCATTCTTATTTAACTTACCGCGGAGGCGGGTTTATGTCAAAAAACCTTTTATAAACTGAATTCATTCGCACAAATTCATTCATATCCTTTATAAATACATTCATATTAACAACATCGGACCATCCAAATCCAAAATTGTGTAATTGTGCTAATCATGAATAAAAAAATATCTAGATGCAATTAGTTATTTTATAATTAATTATTTTTACATTAAAAAACATCAAAGTATTTTTTTACTTTGAATATTCAACATGCATGCCTGAGTTTCTTCTTCAATATTATCAAATAATAAATTCATTTTGTGATTTTTGTTAGAATAAGCAGTTGTACCAGATATGTTACAATAATAAGATGATGAATTTGTATGTGCAGTATAGATATCTATAAAAAAAATCCCTAAAATTTTTAGTATTAAATAACAAAACATATTATAAAGACTGTAATTTCTACTTGCTTGAGTTGTAAGTTTCTTTTTCAATATCATAATCAATAATAATTATTGAGGGAATTATATTGTTTGAAGCTTCATTATTTATTACCTTTTATATGAAATAATCATAAAATTAATCAATTCAAAATAAATAAAAAGAAGAAAACATGAGCAATAGTATTATTAAAAAAATAATGATACCTCTCCCTCATTTGTGATCAGTTCAAAAGTTTCCTTTAAATTTTCTTTCCAGTTAGGTAATGGTAATTTAGGATTTAACATAATTTCATTAGCTGGTTTTTCTTTTAATATCAATTTCTTTGGACGAAGATATGCTACTGTTGCAAATGCATCATCTGAATGTGTCACAATTTCTGTTTCTTCACTGATAAAGAGTAAAATTTTTATGAAAAAAAAAAAGAATTTTTTCATAAAAAAATTATCCAACTATATAATCTTACATGATGATTCTTTTTACAAATAAAGGACAATCTAATGTTAATGTTTCATATTCACCACCTTCTCCACATATATGAACATCATATTTCTCATTCTAAAGGTTAATCATGTATCATTAAATTAAGGGCCCCAAAAATTTTGTCTAAAAATGAAAATCTTAATATACTATATATTATATAGTATGCATGCATGCATGCAATAATATAACTAACCAAAGTACATAAGTAAGGATATAACTCTTTGATAGATTTTCCCAAATGTGATGGTTCAAGGCCTTTAAATTAGATTGAAAAATAGAAAAGAAAGAATAACCTTAAAGACATATATAATTTATAAGCATATCAACGTCAATAAACCTAAGTCTAACCTATTGCAGCAACTTTAATCAGAATGGCAGTTAATCCAGAATCAATCATCTCAGCTAGCAATTCCTTTTGATTTCTTCGCCAAAGATATGCAAGTGATATAAGACCTAGACGATTACACCTAATTGATTTTTGATCAATAAGCTATTATTTTTTTTAATAAATTTAAATAAGGAAGGAGGAGAAACATTACACATTTTCAACACGAACTCGTTGATAATTTGATAAAATTGCCCCTACAGATATTGCTTTAATATCAGGATGACTTTCCTAATTTAGTAATTTTAATGATTAATAAACGGGTTTTAAAATTTTTTATTCCATTCACACATCTACCTTTACTGTTTTTAACAATTCATATAAATCTTCAGTTTCATCATTAACAGTTTCTCGATAATCAATTTCTTGAACTATTGACTTGCCAACAATTTCTCGACGATAAAGTGGTAAATTCATGCATCCGGCATAATACTCGATAGCATCATGGCCAACTGTTTGATATAAAAAACTATCCAATTCATCTGAATAACAAAAGTGGTTAATAATTTAATTTGTATGATGCCAATAAATAATAAAAATATCAATTAACCTTTTCCTATATTTGATATTGGCTTTAAATTTGCTAATGCAACTATTTCATGATCATTTGCTACGCAATGTAACATATTATAACAACTGTCCTTCCCTCCACTTATTAACGCAACAATCTTCATGATATAAAAATTTTTATAACTTTTATTTACGATAAATCAGATTTTAGTAAACATGATCGACAATCTTTACATATTAACTAGAATGACCGAGTTACAGATCACCCACCATTCAACAATAATTACTATTACTTATTCGCATATAATACAGTCAGTAGAGATTCCGTAGAACTTTCAATTCCGTACACTATTTTTTTTGTTCCGTACATTTTTTATTTTTATTTTTAATTTTGTACGGAACGGAAGTGAATTCTGAAAAGTTGATTGGTGGGGCGATCTTCGATTCCATATTTTTGTGCATGATTTACTACAGAGGCGCAGATGTACGGAATACGGAACCTGTATAATATTGCAAGCTTTTCCAGTTCAATCAGGGCGGGCCAGGGACCTTGTCACAAGGTCTGATCTGGTAATAAAGGTTTTTTATATGGATTTGAAATCTGTACATAACAAACACGATTTTTGGAATAAACATTTTTGCAAAACGTACACTATATGTAATATATTGAAAATTTTATTTCAAATCTCATTATTTTTTGTATTCATGCTTTTTTCCACTTCTGTAAATTGAGTACTAACTGTCACAAAATTTGCTATGAATCTTCTGTAAGATGAAGTCAATTTGGTAGATTTTGACAAAAATTTTGATTTACCAATATAATGAATTACATTATTGTTATTCGCACCCCTCCTGTGACTAAGACAAAGATGAACCAATAAAATCATCACATTTTAAAGGCATTCATTGGTCACATTACTACACTTAGTCATGGGAGGGGTGCGAATAACAATTCCCATGAATGATTACTATCTTAATATTAACAAGTTTTGTAATCGAGGATGTGCAAGTGAACAGGAGAGACCGTCCTGGGAACACAAAATTTTAACCCATGCAATTTGGTGATTGACCAATCAAAATCGTGAATTTGATAATGTAGAAATATATAAATATTAATATGGGTTTGATTCATTTTGTCAACAATCGCCTCACCAACAATCATTTCGTTAACGAATTTAAGAAGTTGGAAGCAACCACGCGACGAACCATTGAAACAGTTTAATAAATTAAAAATTGTACTACTCGAAAATTTATTTAAAGGGTTGGTTTTCGACTTGGTTGAAGAATAACTCTCTTCCTAACTCTTCTCTTCTCTTGACCATATCTCTCGATATAATCAAAATAACCTTAACATAACGAATTTCAATTAAATGATCGTAAACGCGGCCAAATTAAGATACGCGATCGAGAGGAAACATGAACGATGTATGAAAAAATCAAATTTATTTAATAAAAATCATGTGACTGTAAAATTTTTATTGCATTTTTGATTGGACTAAGTGACTTGCACCATACGTACAAAGTAATCTATTAATAGCCTAAAGCATACGTACAAAGAAGTCGAGATGTTTATTATATTATATATATACTAGATTAATATTAAGGTTTTTAACTTTTATGCAGTTTTTACTTTCATATGCTTTATAATAAAAAAGTAGAAGCTTACATG
The DNA here is from genome assembly GCA_958430865.1 of Entrophospora sp. SA101. Lineage (NCBI taxonomy): Eukaryota > Fungi > Glomeromycota > Glomeromycetes > Entrophosporales > Entrophosporaceae > Entrophospora > Entrophospora sp. SA101. The sequence continues at coordinate 11,728 of CAUDNR010000173.1, read as the reverse complement.
TGTTATCATGGCGATACGATGTATATAAAACAGTCTAATTTCAACAAAAAATGCTTTCGACAAATGTTTTCAACATCTACATCCGGAAAATATAAAAAAATTTTACACGTGTCAATTGTAAGTTTAATAATAAAAAAGTGTAAAACTTACGTCGGCACTGTAAGATTTACACAATATTACGTCGGCATCGTAAGATTTATGCAAGTTTACGCTAAATTAATTTCCTGATGTAATTGACCGCTTGGTTTTTACCTGCAGTTTAGGTTCGCCAACTTCGCCGTAAAATTAGGCCTAAACTATGGCTAGTTCTGGCCATCATCCACTAGCCTTGTGTCTTTAATTATGTATTGTGTCACGGATTATACGAATTGCCTTGAGTTACGTCTTGAGTCACGAATTGCCTTGAGTTACGTCTTGCGTCACGGATTGAGTTCTACATCTTTTGCATCACGCATGACACAAATTGCAGCTTTTAAACCACTACAACTATTTCACCTTTTATATTTAATTAATTATTATTATCTGAATTTATGTAAATCACAAAATTTTCTTATTAACCTGATATCAAACCGAACTCGACCCGTTAGTAGCTTTAATCAAGACCTGAATTAATTTCAACATTGTTAAGAGTCTTAAGAACTGCATTACATATATGTCTGAAGTATTAAGCTTGTGAACATCAAATTTTTTCTTTTCAAGAATATCATGACTGATTTTTGGAAGAAGGTATTGTCCCGGAAGGTTTGTGGCTAGGCAGTATATAAATTATTAGCATAGTTTTGCTGAGAATATATCATAATTCTTACCTTCAACATCAGATATGATGTTATTCTCATTCAAAGTTGACTCGAAGGTCGCATTAAGTGCCTTCAATATCTTCTTCTGTGAATTTATATGCCTGAGAAGGGACAACTTTTAAGTTATATTCAGAATGATAACTGATTCTAAGGTTCCTAGTAGATCTTGTAAGATCCAAGTCTTGGCTGGCAATATGTTCTGAATGTTGTATAGATACAGAAGAACTTTGACTTGTCTTTTGTTTTTTTGGATCTTTTTTTGTGGTCTTTTTTGGGTCAGTTTTTTGTTTCTGTTGCTGTTTTTTTTGAAGTCATCTGTGACAAAAAGTACAGAAATATATAGTGTGGATCATATATACTCAAAAGTTAAAATTTTTGAAATATTATGTGATCCAAACATTGGATTTTAAAAAACCCACCACCATTCAATTCAGCTTTAAAAAGGGAGTCTATTAATTTTAAAAAAAAATTTGTCTCAAATTTTCTTGGTAATGATTTCTTTTAATGCAGTGTTGTGCCATTTATGGTTCCAATAAAATTTCATTGGAACATTTAAACAAATTCCAATTGGAATTGGAATGTTCCAAATGTGGTTCCAATGGAGTTAACCAATGAAATTCAATTACAGTGACACCCACACAATTTTTATTGGTCAATATCAATTGAAGGTCTACATTGGAACATTCCAATAGTGTTACAATGTTCCAATTGCACAACACTGTTTTAATGTAATACAATCGGGGAGATTTCATTAAATGGTAGCTTGTAATGCTCCTGATGGTCACTCTGATATAGTTTTTATTTGCAGTGAATGTAAAAAAGATTACAATAATAATGCTCTTCCATGATGTGAGAATGTGGTAGGTTAAAAAGGAATGGAACAGATGTTTTTGTAGTCATTTAAAAGTTAAATCAACTAAATCACTTTCTGACAAAGAACTACTTTCACAAGTTTCCATTTTTGCCTAGAAAATAAAACTAGAGAATTAGAAAAAGAGTTATAAATTACCAAAGAATTAAAAATCGAAAGTAAAACTCCATACAAGCCAAGCCAAATTTATGCTTAGCTCGAGCTCGAGTATGTGAGTTCAAGCCAGCTCGCATATAAAAAAGTGCTAGTTCAAACTTGGCTCAAGCTCAAAAACTCAAGTCAAGCCAATCCCAAGCTGAGCTCGAGCCAACTCGAAATTTAATATTATTTTTTTATAAAATCATGATTTTGCAAAACACTGAAAAAATTGAAGCAATAATAAACTATAATAATTTGTATAAGTTTAGAACATTCGAATCATCATAAATAATTTTATGACAGGCTAAAAAATTCTGAAAAATTAAAATGAGAACAATGCTTTTTAGGTTCTGGAATATATGCACAAGAAATTGCATTATACTAAAATTACTAATCACAGTTTAATGAATTTTATGTTTTAAAATTCATAGTAATGCAAATTTAATTATAATTTGTTGGAACAACTGTATAAAATTTCACAATGTTTGCTCAAATATTTGTAGAGGATTAAAATGAAATGCAACCTGTTTAAAAAATCTTTATTATCATTATTCAAATTGTTGAATCATTTGTTTTATTCATTTATTCAAATTGTTTGAATTATTTGTTTTATTCGCTTTATTCCTTAAGTTGAGCAACCTTGAGTTAAAACTTAAATTTTCAAGTTCAAGCTGATTTCAAGAAAATAGGCTTTTAAATTGTTTTTTTTAGGTAATATGCATAAATAAAATTAATCATTTGTTACTTAAAAAAATTTTTATGTGGTGTCAGACTCGAGCCTATTATTTCTTGGCTTGAGCTTGACTTGAACTTGAAATTTTGAGCTTCGGCTCAGCTTGTTTGGAGCTTTAATTGAAAGAGAAGTAGCCAAGTTTCAGAAAAATCAGAAGAGTGAAAAAAAAGCAAAAACAGGATTTATTAGATAAGATAAAAAGTTTAGAAGAAAAAAAAAAGATCAACAGAATGGTCAATTAACTGCTCAAATTGAAGTCAAAGAAAAGATCTTGATTGAAAATAAAAAGTAATCGAGGAAATTCATTCAATTATCAAAGAAAATGGTGCTTATTTTCCTTTTAAAGATTTCTGCTTTTTATTAGGTAATAATACATTTCTTTTTCCAACACTTATTATTTTTCTTTCTTCTTGGTAAATCTCATAGGCAATCCTTTCTTTTCTTAGATAAGCTTCAAGTATCTGAGCATCATTTATTTGAAAATATAAGGAGCAATTTTTTCACCTTGTTCTTTCTTTTTGTGATCATTTATGAGTGGGGTTCGTTGATAATCATTGCTCAAAGAATTTATAAAATCATCGTCCTTGTGTAACCATTGCAGTTCTGAGCTTTCAAATTTAAAAAAATCTATGAAAAAAAATTAGACAAATTTTTTTTACATGAATCGACTACCTTTCCTTTTTGAATAACATGTGGATCACATAATATTTCACATTTTTTAACTTTCGAGTATAAGTTCGGTTTTATTAAATTACATTAAGATATTAATTTATTGTTAACCAATTTTGCATCGTTATAAAGCGAAAATCGGTTTATAGTGGTTCGGCTTATCGAGGGATGACTGTGTATAGCTTTTGGGGCCCTAAAAAAGATATAATTGTTATTATAAAGTAGCATGTCTTCAGGAAAAGTTAAAGAAATAATATTTTTGGGTACGGGATCTTCCTCGACTGCTCCAGATATTGTTTGTTTGACGGAACCAGAAATTAAATGTACAACTTGTTTATCAACTCTTAAGCCAGAAGGTGCGATTAACATTAGAAAAAACACATGTTTATTGATTAGATTTCATCATGGGGACGGAGGAATTAGGTATTATTTTTTTTTTAGATATTATATATATATATATATATATATTATATTCACATATCAGTACATTATTTATAGAAATATTATAATAGATTGTGGCAAAACATTTTATGGTAAAATTTAACAAAAAAAAGTTATGATTTAATATTAATTAATTAATTACCATCTTTTTATTTATAAATTTGTTTTTCTCTTTCCCTTTTCTCAGAGTCAGCAATAAAATTTTGGCCAATTTTCAAACTACGTAGAATAGATGCAGTAGTATTAACACATCCACATGCAGATGCTATTAATGGATTGGATGATTTACGTTCTTGGACACTAAACAAAGCAATACAAGAATATATTCCTATCTATCTAACAGAAAATACACTTGAAAACATCAAAAGCTCTTTCCCATATCTTGTTGATAAAAAAAAATCATCTGGTAAAAAAATTTATAATTATAATAGTTTTGTACATTGGCTTTACTAGTAATGTGTATGATAATGCTAATTAATTAGGTGGGGGTGATTTACCATCTTTTCAATGGAACATAATTGATTCACATACAAATTTTACAGTTGAAGGGTTGGAATTTACACCACTTCAAGGTATTTAATAATAATCAGTTGATTAAAATTTTATTTATACTATAATTCCTACTAATTAATATCTTTCTTTATAAATAATAGTTCATCATGGTACTTATTTTGATACACAAAAACCATATTTTAGTTTAGGTTTTAGATTTGAGAACATATCATATATTTCAGATTGTAATTTTATTCCAGAAGATACTTTTATAAAATTACATGGAAGTGAACTGATAGTTCTTGACTCACTAAATCGTGTGTATATTATATTTATTATTTTATCTATATTATATTTGTGTTATTAACAAGAGAAATATTTTATTTTGCTTTGAGGAATAATAGGCAAACCGCACAAATCACATTTTTCAATATATGAAGCTGTAGATGTGGTAAGAAAACTTAACCCAATACCAAAAAAAGCATTTATTGTTGGTCTTTCTCATTCTATAGAATATTATGATTTAGTCAGAGAAATGAAAGAATTGCAAGAGAAAGAACCAGATTTGTATGTCAGGCCTGCTCATGATGGGTTAAATATCAAGATTGAAGAATTATCAGCATGATAAAATCAATATTTATTGATTTATTATTATTTAATTCTCATAATCACATATAGAAAACCTTTCATAATCATCATCATTATATTAATCATTGAAGTATTTTAATAAATATTAACTAATTAATTTTGTCTGATGAAAATCCATGACTGTAATAAAATTCTTTTTTTTGGATTTTTTGAAGTTAGAGGAGAGGAAAGAAGCATTATTGTTTGAAAAATTGCAACTTTTTATAACTTACTCTTCAATCCTCAACTAAACTTCTTGCATTGGCATCCAAACTTGGCTTTGTAGGTTCATTAAAGATTCAACACAAACATTATTTTTTTAATATGTATTTTATTTTATACACAGAAAGGTTCTTTTTATGAAATACAGTCAGACCTTCATAAATGTACACTATGTCTTCGGGACTTAGGGATAAATGCACACCCTCCATACTCTGCACCAGGGCTGGAAATATTACTTTAAAAATCCGGATATTTTTCCTTTTTGTACAGATTTTCCATTCGCATAAAATACTCCAATATTTTAGAAAAGAACAGCCAGAATCATAATTTGTATCTTTTTTGAATTTTTAGAAGAAAAGTATTGACTCAATTTAAATCTTATTTCAAAAAGACTGCTATTAAATTATTAAATTTAAAATATACAAATTTATGTGTATTTGTTTCCCTTGAAAAATAAATTATAAATAAATAGATTTACTGAAAATTGAGATGAAGCATTTATTTATAGATGAAACAAATATTGATTAATCAGATATAAAATGTTCAGACGATTTGACAATTCAAGGTTCAGATGATGATGATACTTCAAAAAAATTAAATAAAATAGTGGATTAAGTGTAAACCATGTTTAAAATGTCAAATAAAAAAAAAAAAATCAGAAGGAAGTTTTCAGCATGAATAGTTAAACATATAAAATGGTTAAAATATGATGCAGTGATGAAGAGAATGCTATGCACAATTTGTAAAGCCACATAGAAAAAAAAATCAATTTGCAGGAAAATGTGATAAATAAATATAATTAATTTTGCATTTTGCAATTATTAATTTACTTATGTTATAATATTAATATTTAGAATCAAAGAATATTTCAAAATCTACTGCTCTAGCAACTCATGCACTTCAAACCAACATAAAGATGCTTTGTTTCTAGAAAAGACAAGAATAACCTTGCAAGATTCTTCCATAAAGGCCATTAATGATGGTAATTAATATAATGAAAATGATTTACTGGATGGCAAAGAAAATATTCCAATTTTCAAACTTCCAAGTCTTATTATATCTTAAAACTTATGGAATAATGTACTCAATTCTATTTCTAATGTAGATTGTGAAAGAGATTTTAGCAAACAGAATATTATCAAAACAGATTTATGTAACGCAATGGAAAATGACACATTTGCATTTATTAATGATGGTTGGTTTAGAAGGTACTGATTTATTTGGTTATGATTTTAGTAATGCTTTTAGTAAATTTCTTTAAAGTAAAAACACAAGAATAAAATAAAGAAAATTCTTAAATTTGAAAAAAATTTTAGCACCTGAAAAATCTTGGAAGTTTCAGACCCCTTATTCGTGTCACACTCATTACAAAAAAAATTTTGGTTTTTTCACACACATACACATTGCTCATTGTTATGCATCTTCCATCTATTATCAAAGAACCGGCAATACACTTGATCGGTGATAAATGTTATACATCGTTGGTAGAAAATATAAATATTAGAGATTTAGAATGTATTAAATTGTTGATATCCAAGGGACTAGGAATTGGTATCGTTTTGTTTGGATCGTTGATAAAAATACCACAAATCATTAAAATTACAACTGCAGGATCTGTTAAAGGACTAAGTTTTGAAAGTATTGCGTTAGAAACTATTGGATATGCAATAGGATTAGCCTATAATAATAGACAAGGGAATCCGTTTAGTACATATGGTGAAAATTTGTCATTAACAATACAAGATATTTTCATATTACTCTTGATTCTTAATTATACTGGTCGCATAAAGGAACTTTTCATAACTGGTACAATCATTATGGTATTATCTTATTCACTTGGTTCATCATGGATAATCAACGACACCATTCTAGCGTTTCTACAATCACTCACCATTCCCATCTCCTTGGCCTCAAAAATTCCTCAAATTATCAAAAATCATAGAAATAAAAGTACCGGGCAGTTGTCTGCTTTGGCAACATTTGGTTACACCTTAGGTGCTCTGGCAAGAGTTTTCACCACAATGACAGAAGTTGACGATGTTATAATTTTGACTGGATTCACTTTGGCTAGTATTTTCAATTTGATATTAACTATACAAATGATAATTTATTGGGATTCAGATAATAGTTTATTAACAAAACGAGATTAAAGACGGAATCCTTTTACTTATAAATATTATTTTACTTATTATCGTTTTTATATAATATCTAGTACAATACAATATAATATATAACTTTCAAAATATAATCATCTATATACCATAGGTATATATAATGTACTTTTTTTCCTGTCCCCCAAACCTTTAACCAATTTTACTACTACTACTATTATTATATTTCTTGTTTCTTACACACATTAGTGAATAGCATTATCATCAAGATGTTATTTAGATGATTTTTTGTTTTTGATCTAAAATTAAAAAAAAACCAAAAATAATCACAATAATTAATAGAAAAATATGTAAATAATAATAAGACTATTATTGTTGAAATGATTACCTATTAATTACGACACTATATAAGATAGACCAGTGGGATTCTTGAAAATGATAATAATAGGTTTTTGGTCCATCTAAGATGATGACGATGATAATTTTTATTATTAATAATTTTATTTTAAATTAATTAGAGAAATAAATTCTTTTAACTTACGAGAACAATAAATATTGTTCATTAAAAATTTCCTCTCGGAACACCAAGATAATTTATCTATATTATAAATAAATATTGTATGTATTGATAGATGATCATGATATTGAAAGTTTTTTCTCCTAATAATAATATAATAATAATAAATAATTTGAATTTCTATTAAGAAATTTTTTTATAAAATTAACAATGAGAAATTATTTAACAAATCATCAAATCCTAAAAACAATAGTAGTGATGATTTGAACTAATTAATTGTATTATTATATTCATGTATCTCATCCATGTATTTTTATAAAAGTAGAAGAAAAAGAAGAATGAGATTGTTTTAACAAAAAAAATTATTTTTTGTTTTATTTAAATTAAATTAAATTAAATTAAATATAATAAAAAATGCAACAAAAAAATTTTTATATACTTGCTAATTAAAAAAAACCCCAAAGATTTACAAAAAAAATTTTTTAAATTGCTAAATTACAGAAAAATGCGTTGAAGGTTTTCTATATCGGTAAAATTTTATGCATGAATGTATAAGTCTTTTTTAAGATGATGATTAATTAATCGGATTATTTATTATCTATACTAATTATAATTTGTAAAGTTACGAGCAAAAGATGAAAGTGAAAGGTTAGGGGAAGCATTTTGAAGAATATGATGATTTGTTGTTGATGCCACCGATTTCATGACTGTCGAATCCCTCATTAAAATATAAGTACCATCACGCCAACCCACCGTATTGCCAATCACAGAATAGAAGTAGAGTGGTAAAGCTGTCACTTCACGTATCGTCCATGCCAATATGAAACCACGTAGACTCTCAAGCTTCCTTCTTCTAAGAGACTGAAACAATTTCAAATCAATCATAAACCACATCAACAAATGGAACACAAGAAAATTAACCGGATGAATATTCCATAAAAGGTTAAATCCGTAGGATGAGCATAAACCACATACAATTGATTCTGTGAATGGTTCTACAATGGTGGCACTGGTGACGGTGTATTTTCTGATACGTATCCAACGTGATCTGCGCAGGAAATAATCGGTAGAAGACATAGAACCAAGTGGTTGATAGGCCAAATCACTGGTCATCACATGTTTGTAACCTTTACGCCAAATTTCTCTAGCGAGCAGATTATCCTCAGCCATATATCTACCAAAATGAGCTAAACCGCCAACATTCTCTATATCCTTTTTACGATATAGATTTGACTTACCAACAATGCAACTGTCAGGACCAAGTGCATTAATAGCTAAATACATTTTTGCATGAACAGTATCCATAAACATCATTTCTAATTCAGAACCAAAAGTGTCAGGCCGTACAGCAAATGGTAAATGATGAACAAGGCCAACATTTGGTTGACACAATTGCTCCACAGATCTTCCAAGACAACCAGGGTCAACATAAACATTCGAATCTAAGATCCAAATTATATCATGCTGAACAGATTCATATGAACGGATCATATTATTAATTTTTGGATTTACTCCGACATCTCCTTCCCCTATTAGATTAAATAATAATTATATATATATATGTATATCTACATCTATATATATTATTGAATGATAATAATATCTTACCAACCTATAATTAGTTTTGCATTTACTTGTGGAAAGTTATTCATTAATTTTCGTACAACTTCTATGGAAGGATCATTTTCAGTAGCTACTGAAAAGAGTATTTCGAAATTCGAATAATCTTGTAGAAACGTTGATAATAAGTTATCATATAAATTGCAATCTATGCCTTTAAGCGGCCTTATTATTGAAACACCAGGTGCTTTATCAACAGGTAATGACGAATATATTGACTTTTCAAGTTTACGATATCTTGTACGCCTATAATAAATTAAAATTATATTTTAAGATATATTTATTTAATATATATATAAATGGAAATAGATTGTTGATAACATACGCTACAATAAAACCCAAAGTTGACATAGAAATCATTATGAACCATAAAGTAAACGATAATATCATGAGAATTAATTGTGTCCTTGATAATGACTCCCATACTGAAATATGATAACTTATTATAATCTGTTGACTGTCTATATATGTTTGCATAATAAATTTATGAAAAGCTTCAGTTGGTATTGGACGAAGAAAATAATCAGTATTCATCTATATTACTATTATTATTGTTATTGTTATTATTACTGCCACTACTACTAATACTATTATTATGATTATTATATTATTATTAGTTTTAAATATTTTATGGTTAAAAAATATTAATTAATAACAGCTAATCAATCTACCAAAAATATTGTAAAGATTAGATTTATAAAAAGTCTTCTAATTTTTTTGTTTGTTTCTCTTTCTTATAACAATGTCTCTAATGTTGTTGTTGCGGTAGTAGCGATGGGAATTTGTTGTATAAAAATTGTTCTTGTTGCTGATTTAGCTTTTGAAAGAAAAAAAAGAACCAAAAAAAAAATTTACAAAATTATTTACAAAAAAATTTTAATAATATATATGTATATATATATATCGAGGAATTGAAAATTCTTTGAACTGTAAAGAGTAATTTCACGAGATTAACATACTAAAATAAAGCAAGACGAACAAAATATTATTTGTTATAAAAACAAAATAAAAAAAAATTAAAATTATATTTATATAATTTTTTTGTGAAATGAGTGATCAGTTGTACAAGTTCCAGAAAAAAAAATTTGTCAACAGGGCCGAGAAGAAACAATTAAAAGATCAATATTAATATTAATATTAAAAAATATTTTCGATAATCTTTTAATGGATATATGGCGTTTGTTTTATATGAAAAAACGACATTGTTTTTTATATTTCGAACATCCTTTTTTTGGGCTTTTTATTACGTAATTTTGTAATACAACATAAAGTTTCAAGTTACACGATATTTATTAATTATAAATGATCATGTTCATATTTAGAATTGCATTCAGGATGAATTAATCGAAAACTCAGATTTAAGAATTTGTAAATAGATACCTATCTATGATCTCCAATTTGATCACCTGACTTTAAATTAAAACATTTATATGGAGCATGCTGCAACAAAACCAGACAAAGTGAACATTAGTATTACCAATGATTTCAGGAATCAAAATTTAGTCATTTGTAATGTGATCATAATTAACAGTTTTATAATATCCCATTTGTTATCTTAAGTGATATATAGAATTATCTCTATATAAAAGTAGTTAATATGAAACTCATTTACATCAGATCTACTATGGAACCCAAGAATTATAGCACCATTAGAAGAATTTTGAAGAAAGGACATGGTGAAAAAATTGCTCCTTACATTTTTAAATTAGCAGTTACCAAATCTTTGCAAACATATTTAGACAAAGAAAGGATTACTTATGAAATTTATCAAGAGGAAAGAGTTTTCAAAAGAGTATTAGAGAATTCTAGTAAAGAATCAAGAAAAAAAAGAAA
>CAUDNR010000172.1:9871-29060 GCA_958430865.1 Entrophospora sp. SA101 | reverse complement strand
TTCATATTCATCTAATCCTAATTCTATCAAATCAAAAAAAGCTTTGTTTTCAACAGACATTTTAATTTAATATTTAATATTAATATTAATATTAAAATTAGTGTAACATTTCGAATAAATTATAGTAGTACATATCAAAAAATGGGGTGCTTTTTTTTGAAAAATTGTTTTTGCAAATATCTCAAAAAAAAAAAATCAGTTCTAACCCGTGTTTTCCTAGAACAGCCCCCATTTATAAAATTTTATTGATACAATGGCAGCAAATTTTTGGGCTTCTACACATTGGTAAATATTTCACCTATAATTAATGTAATAATTAGTGCAATTCTCTTTCTAAACAATTTAAAATTCTTTCTAGTCATAATTGGTTACTTAGCAAACAGCAACTTTTGGATAGTAGACAAGAAGATTTAAAATATATAAGTCAAAGTGAATTGTATAAATTAAATATATGGTTTGCTTATGGTAAGCAATTAATTATAATGTTGCATAAAAAACAACAATTATTTAATATTAATATGATGATGATCTTTAGTAATGACAGAACTTGGTAGGCGATTAAATGTAAGACAGGTTATCATATCAACAGCAATTACATACTTTAAAAGATTTTATGTAAAGTAAATATTAATAATATAATCACATTGTTCCTGCATGCATACATTTTATTTATATACTAAAAATTTTTTTGTTTGTGCTAAAGAGACTGAAATGGTTTATTGATTTTTTTCTTTGATGATTAATTATAGAAATTCATATAGAAATACTGAGCCAATGTTAGTATTGACAGCGTGTATGTATTTAGCAAGTAAAATTGAAGAATTTCCACTTCATATTAAGACGGTTATTGCTGAGACAAGAGGACTTAAAATAAGTATGAAAGATAATTTATGGTTTTATTATTTAATGTTTTTTTCCAGAAAATATTAATTCTAAATTCATAAATTTCTAAAAAAAAAAGATGGATTTACTTATGACAATCAAAAAGTAGCAGAAATGGAATTTTATTTATTAGAAGAGTTGAATTTTAATATGGTAGTTTTTCATCCCTATCGTTCACTTATTCAAATTTCAAAAGATTTTGGAACAAAACATGAAGATGTTAAAATGGCATCTTATATAATAAATGATACATATAGAACAGATTTATGTTTATCATATCCACCATACGTTATTGCAGTTGCTGCATTATTCTTACCAATTGCAATCAAAGAAAAATCTAATCTTTCAATAATAAATAGGAATAATGATAATGATAATGATAATGATAATGATAATGATAGTGATAATGATATTAGTAAAGAAATTGGGGTTGTCACTAGAAGAAATTCAAGAAAATTAATCAAATATGAAGAAATCAATAATATTAATAGTAGTAATAATGGTAACGATTATAAAAGTATTAAAGATATTAAGAAATGGTTTTCTGAATTAAATGTTGATATGGAACAGGCAAATATATAAATATATACACAACTCATAATCATTATTGATTATTAATTATCAATTTTTATTTTATTTTTTTTTAGGTTGTAGATATTGTACAAGAATTAATCATATTATATGATTTTTGGAGCGAATATGAAGAAGACAAGTCATATTCTGAAATTGATGGCATTTTGAAAAAATTAAATAAAAATTAGTCAATTAATTTATTATTGATTAATTCCCACCACACCTCCTTTATTACCAGATTTACAATAAACAAGAATGACTGTTAACCATTTCTCTCCCCACATCAATTAAAATTCTCATTACACGTCCACTAGTGGAAACCCTACCAACTTCATTACCTTTTCCTACCTCTACAACAAGAGAGAGGGAATTTGTTTTTGTGAGAAATTCACATCCCTCCCCCGAAACACCATTCCAACTGATAATCTAATTCTTGAAATGCCTCTACATGTTTATAGCAGTCAACTTCTATATCTCGAGCCGAAATTTGTGTCTTGGTTAGCAGGAGAAAGTCGGATTGCTTCAAAGAACAATGCAAAGTGATTTTTATTATAACATCATCTAATTAAATAAATTTATTTTATTTCTTTATAATAATCAGTTTGTAAGTACTACAGCATTATATTATAGTCAACTTTTACTACATTAAATAAGCATTTAATTAAATTGTTTATTTCTTTATAATAACCAGCATGTAAGTTTATTATATTATTAATTTACTTTTACAACATAAAATAATTATCATTTAATCAAATAAATTAATAGCAGTTGGTAAGTATTATTATAAATTGATTTACAGCACAAAATAATTTTTATTTTTTCTTCCTTCTATTATATTATTATAATAACTTTTGCAACACAAAATAATTATCATCTAATTAAATAAATTTAATTTTTATAATATAAAATTATTTTTATTTAGAATTAATGCCTATTTTTATAATGAAAAATTATTTGAAATAGCAAGATATTATTGTTAAAGATGAAAGAAAAAGAAGAGAAGAATATGGAATCTGTTCTGTTTGTGCAAGACATGATACTAATTACCAATGGTGTCAATCATGTGATCCCAAATTGTTAGCTCAAAGTTGGACTAGTAGTGGTAATGAAAATTAGACGAAGTACACAGATTGAGGCAAAAGGATTTAATTGTCATTATTATCTTGAATAGACTCCTTATGACCAACTCAGAATTGAAAAAAGAAATAGGCGAATGTGGTTTTTCAACTGTGTATAAGGTTTACCGGTCTAAATTTATTGGTTTGAATAAAAGATATTATTGTTGGAATGGTGATGTAGCATTAAAAAAGTTAAAAAATTCACAGAATATTTCTGACTCGCATTAAAGTAATAGGATCACATCATAGTGGTATTTGTGGCATTTCACAAGATCCAAATACAAAAGAATATTGAGATGTGGAGCTGATGGAAGTTTTAAAGATTATATAAAATCAAAATCAAATTATACAAGGTGGAGTAACAGAATTGCAATACTACATAGTATAATCTTAAGTTTAAGAACTATTCATAAAGTAGGACTTATGCATTGTGGTCTTCACAATATTTCATATTTTCAATATTTGACCTAGAAGGAAATGGTTGCAAATTTGGTCCCAGCTAATCAAGTAGCATCAAGTAAAGATGATATATTTGGAGTGCTGCCATATGTTCTACCAGAGGTTTTAAATAAAGAACCTTATACACAAAAGTCTGGCATCTATAGTTTTGGGATTTTAATTAACACATCAACAACCACTCAATGATCAACCACATGATCTAGATCTTGCTTGCAGGATCTGTGGTGGCTTAAGACCTCGTTTTTCAGATAATACTCCAGAATGTTATATTAGTACACTAATGCACAGATGCTGATCCTGAAAAAAGACCAACAGCAGATAAAATCTTAAAGGTGGTTGGATTTTGGAAAGATACAGTTGATTTTGATTTTCATGAAATTCTAAGATCAAATAGACCTAATTATTCTGAAAAAACAACTTGATGAATTAAAAGGAACGAGAAAAATATTCAAGAAAGCAGATAAAAAATCAACAATTTCAGCAACTGTTCGTCCAAATGCTGTTTATGCAAGTAGACTATTGAGTTTTACAAATCCCTTCATCCTGTAAATCTCAATAAAGTTACAATTATTAGTAATAATGGTAATTTTTAATCTTAATTATCATTATTAATGATATTTTAAATTATATAGAATCTTGACAAATTGAATTAATTATACCAGATGATTGAATTTATATAGTGAACAAATACCTCTTATTATTATCAACATTTATTTTAATAATTAATTAGAATATTACTTTAATGTCATTATTTTGAATTAAGCAAACCTTCCTTGTAGTTTAATCTATCATCATCATCATCATTCAAACATTTATATATATTGTTTTAACATTTTATCATCATCTATAAATGCTATAATAATAATAGTGAAAATCACCAGAGTGAAATGTACCTTGTTCATTTTTTTTAATCGCTTCATCTTTATTCCCAGGTATCATTCATTATATGGTATTTTTAGTTCTACAAATTCAATTGATATGGACGGTGCATTGTTCAACACTGCACCTTGGGAATGAATTCCTACACAAATTTTCATAAGAAAAATATTTATGTATACATTTTGATTTGTTTAGTTTCTTATCCAATCTGCTTTCATAGTGTAAATGAGGAATGATTAAATCTAATGAAATTAAATTTACTTTTAATAAGGGTTGATTTAAATTTGTTCGGAGATTATTGAGATATATGCGTTTTATTAATGTAGCTGACTGATCCTTATTTAAAAATCAATGCAGATCACCGGTTAAAAAACCAGTTCAGTTCGGTTTTTCATGTTTTATTTGAATAATTTGTTTTATTTGAATTATTCGTTTATTTGAATAGAAACCCTAGTTCTGGTTTAAGTGCAAGGTTTCTTTCAATAAATTTTAATTCAAATAGATTTTTTAATTCGAATTAATTTTTTTAATTCGAATTAATATTAATTATTAATATTAATATTATTAATATTAAAGATTGACAGTAATTACGAATAATTCGAATAAGAATTTATATTACGAATAGAGACCCTAATCCATACTACCTCTTCGATACTACAATGTAACGAACCAGATGTAGTAGACACCCTGTTTATGGCTGTTAAAAATAGAGTTATCAAGCCACTTATTCAAAATACTACCTTGTTCACTATCATATAAACAGCGTTGATCAGCTCACTTGCCAGGCGTCAATAAAGAAAAAAAAAAGGACCTCAAGAGCATATGTTTATCATTCTTTGTTGTGAGGGCATCAGGGTCAACCTCACTTGAATTCTTTCATTAGTATCATGAGCGAGATCAAGGTTGTTGTCTGACATGTTTAAAGATTACTTTTTATATTAAAGGAATAGTGGCACGAGTTGTTGGGGTGTGAGATGCCCTAATTAAATCAAAATTAGGTGATGTAACATAATGCCGATCAATAACGAACTTTTTTTTTTAAAAAAATAATATATGTAAAACTATATAAATAAAAATCGTATCAGAGCCTTCAAATAAAGAGATACAGACATGAAACTAAGAGAAATTATAGTAAATAGATTAAGCTTTTAGATTACAGAGAGTTTTTTTTTTGCTAAATAAAAAAAAATTTTTTTATATATTCTAAAGAAATTGAAAAAAGATTGCTAATAGGAAAACTTTATAACCAAATGAGATAGGAAAAAAAGCTCTCTGTAACTTTATTATAGAAGACTTAAACAATAAAATTATAAAAAGTTTTGTTTAATTTTATTATAAAAAAAAAAAGTTATCATGGTTTAAAATTATTCAATTTATTATTAAATTTTACCATAAAAATTTACATTGCAACTGATAAATTAATAGAAATTTCTTTTTATAATTCATATTTTCAAAAAAATATATTGTTAGTTGAATTTTGTTGTCAACATTTACAATGTATTGAAATATATGATAAAGATACTAAAAAAATCCGCACATAATAATTTGTAACATATGTTTGATGATCAACCGCCATCGAGTTGTGGTTTTTTTTTTCCGAATGAAATTTAAAAAAATAATGTGACTTGATGGTTTATCCATTGTGACAATTTCGAATTGATATTAAGATTAGATTTTTTTTGCCAATAAACCTAAAAATTAAAATGAAAACACCATCAAAAACACCAAAGAAATTGATAACATTCGATAATAATTTCATGAAAATTATTAATTATTATTTCGATGATAAGGAGCTTAATAATTATAGTGATAATGATAATGTGCATAAAAGCATACAGAAATTGATAAATTTGATAAAGGATGACCAAGCAAATTGGGAGAAACAATGTCAATATTTGAGAGAAATTGGTAAGCGCGGCAGGAGAATTTTATTATAATATATATATATATGAGTGATAGTAATAATATTATAATTATAGGAAAATTGTTGCCAACTTCAAAAAAAAAAAACCTTCAGCAATTTTTATTATCATTAAAAGAAGAAAATTTAGATGATAAATTTATCAACCAGATTGAAAATATTCTTGAGCCAATTATCTCCAAAATTTATTTTAGTTCAATTGAACCTTTAACAAAACGTTATTGTATACCGATATTAGATTCTTGTCATATGATTTCATCATTGTCATCATCGTCAATAAGTAATAATAGAATGTTTAATGAAATTCTGATTGAATATTCTAAATTTATTACACAAGAAAATTACTCTAACCAAACATTTTCTCAAAAGAGTAATTCAATATATATTACATTGGATTTTTCGTTAGGCTATCAAATAATAGAAGAAAAATTATTTGACACGATATATTTTCTAATTGAATCATTGAATATTGTTATAATTCAAAGAATCAACAACAACAATAATCATCACTCGATCCAAAACTTTGAAGCATCATCATCATCATTAATATTGTCACAGAATATGAATGATTTACAGCATTTAACAAAAACTATTTTGGCTTTATTATCAAAATTTGATAAAAAATTTAGACCAAAATTTAATAAAATCAATTTAGAAGAAAATTTAGTGGTCAACAACACTACTAATACTGATGATGGTAATGATGAAGCAACATTCTTAAAGATGATTAAAGATTTAATCAATGGGTGTTTAATAATGTGCTCAAATCATATTTATATCAAAGATGTTAGACAATTATCAGGAATGACACTTTCAGCAATATTTAATTTATTTGGCTCGTCATCACCAAATTTTAAAAGTAATCAAATAATTTATACATTTTTTTCACAAAAACTGAAATTGATTGGTAAAAGTGAAGATGATGAATTTTTATTAATTAAAAAAAAATTAAATTTAAAAATTCCTGATTGTTTAATAAGTGATGATAAAGGATGGACAGACGATGATCCTTTAATGTTGACTATTTGTAGAGGATTTTTATCAAATCTTTCAAGAGATGTATTAATTTGTCCCATTAAAGAAATAGAAGAATTTGGGAAAAATAATACAAATGATCACAAAGTGACATCCTTACATCAAATTTTATTTTTGTTTATATTAGAATTTTGTGATTTGTCTACAAATTCACAAACCAAGGTTTTATCTTTTGAAACATTGGGATTATGGTTGCAAGAAACTGAAAATATTCTTAAAAATGATGATGGTGGAATAGAAGATCTGATGATCTATGAAAAGAATAGAGTTGTAACGCCAATAATAAAAAAAGAGATCTTAAATATTTTCAATAAAAACATTTTAGAAAAGTTGATTTCTTATGTAATAAATAATTGTGATGATCCTATTGATGCTATTCAACATAAGGTAAATTAACTCATACATATTTAATTATAAGTATTTATTATTTAACCATTTATTCTTGTGATTTTGGCAGATTAAAACAATTTTTGAAGCTTTATTAAGTATTATCAATCTAGGAATTCAATCGGAGGAATTATCCAAAGATCCTTCGTCATTATCATTGTCTTTTTCTTCTACGCTAGAATTACAGTACAATCAATATTTAAATAATTTGATTTCTCAATTATTGTTGATGGATAAGTATCGTAAGGTTAAATACTCATTATTGAATCTGATATTGCCAAGAATTAGAACTAATTTGATACTTGAGATGCAAAATGATTTTATCGATAAAACTTTACAAGTTTTAAATAACCTTGTTATTGCACCTAAAGCTGCAAATTTATTAATTGGTTTTTTAAAACAAAGGCTAGAAGAAGATTATTACAATGAGGAAAATAATTTGAGGAGTAATAGTAATGATATTGTAGTAATAGATGCAGTGGCAGCAAGTGAAGAAAAAGAGAAAATAATTGTAAATTGGATGAACTTATGGATGAAGCCTTTATGTTTAAATCTTACAACAAAAAATAATGAAATATTAAGGAAAATCATTGGAGAGATTTTATTGAAGCCATTATTTAAGATTGATTCTCTGATATTCTGGAAGATTCTTGAGAGATTTCAAGATGAAAAATCAGTCAATAATATGGAGCTTATTAGAGATGAAGAGTATAAATTGAACTCTTTAATTTTAATTATAAAAATCGGCAAATCTTTGGATTTTATTGATGGAAATAAATTATTTCTTGAAGGTAAAAAAAAATCATGTTCTTTTGTAAATATTAATTAATATTAATTATTACTTTATATTCTTCAATTAAAAAAAAAATAGAACAAAGGAAAAAATTGCTTTATGATTCAATTTGCCATGAAGATTTAAACATTAGAAGTGATTTACTTGGATTAATATGTGAATCAAAAAAGGCAATAATAGAAATTACTGCACAAGAATTGGAATTATTGAAATCATTTTTAAAAATAAATATTAATTCCACTTCACCAGAGTTTAGACAAAAATTATATGGAAATTTAAATAAATTATTTAACAGATTGGAGATCAATACAAACGGATTATTAAGAGATTATTTATCCAGGAAGAAATTTATTGAAAAAAATCGTCATCTAAATCAAAAAAAGGAGTTAGAGAATGTTGTGATGATTGAATTGGATGAAATTAAAAAGAAATTCGATAAATATGAGAGATTTTTGAATTGGTTGGTTGAATTGTTGATGGCTTCGTTGTATCCTGGAGCATCATTTCAAAGAGTTTCTACCAGTTTAAATATTTTTAAATTATTATTAAATAAAAATTTTTTTTGTGAAAAATCAAAGTCATCAAAATCATCGTTAATTGTAAATATAAATATTAAAACAATAAGAAATACTAAATTATTATTATACTGTCTGACAAATTCATTTAATGAAATTCGTAGCTTGGCTTATGAGATATTGAGAGAATTTGTTTCACCGTTGCCCGGAATTGTCAATAATCAAGAAGAAGCATTAACAATAAAATATATATTGAAATGGGCTTTTGATCGTATGATAAGTGCAAGGGCTGTGGAAAGTGATAGTGGTGCAATGATTTTTCGACTGGTATTTAGGAAATATGTTATAGAACTAGGTCATATTATTGATTTTGAAAAGGAAGATATTTTAATTGAAGAAAGCATTGTTTTTGAAAAAGAAGTTTGCGAATATTCTTTGGTTTCATCTAGTATGTAATTAATTTTATTATTATTTTAATATGATAATTTTTAAATATTTAATAATCGATTTTTAACCTTGTTATATTGTAAATATATAGTCAATTTTATTCAAAAAATTTTAAGAATATTAAAGACACAAATTAACATCGCATCAAATAATCTTTTATTAGCATCAAAAAAATATCCAATGTATGGAACATTAATTGGACTTCAATATCTATTTTTAGAAATTAATTATAATTCAGATTTTGTAAAAAAAAATATTTTAGAATGGAGAGCTTTACATAAAGATGTTTTACAATTGATTGATCATGTGTGTCAAATAGTTTTAGAAATTTTATCTAGCCCATCACCTGAAGGTAATTTGCCTGAAGGCGTTGATGATGGAGGAACATTGGATATGAATGATGATGATATAACGGTTGATTATGATGAATTCTATGAAAATGGAGGAGGAAGAGGAGAAGAAATGAGTGATGGTAATGATAATATATTTGGGCCCAAACATCAAATTATATTGAGTTGTTGTTGGAGAACTGTTAAAGAAGCATGTACTTTACTTGCAATAATCTTATCAAGAACCCCCGCTTCACTATATTTGAATAGTAATAATAACGGAGGAGATAACGATGATAATGCTGATAATAGTAATAATGTAATTTACAAATTAAATATTAAGTATATATTAACTATTTAATTGATTGATTGATTTTTTTAAATTTATATATATAGTATGCATTAGTTGATTATGAACAAGTTCGTAAAGGTGGAGAATTATTTAAGAATTTATTAATTTCTATAAGACATCGTGGTGCATTTTCAGCAATATATCCCGAATTTTTAAAAGTTTGCACCAGATTATTATCATCAAACCAATCAGATTTTTTTGGTTTACCAAAAATTTGGTTGGAGGTAAATTTTTGAATAAAAAAAAATTTTATATGTGAAATTATCTATTAAATAATAATAATAAACTATTTTTTTTCCTCTTTTTAAAGGAAAATATAAATGCCATAAAGACAAATTCGATTTCAATAACAAGAAGAAGTGCAGGATTACCTTATTATATATTGGCAATAGTTTACAGTGAGTCGTCATCATCGAATCGTAGAATGTTATTACCTTGGGTGATGAAAACTTTATTTGAAATTGGATTTAAAGAGTTATCTGATGAAGATGCTGGTGCTAGTGATGGTTATGATTATGATAATAATAACGGTGATGATGATATTATTAGATGTCGAATTGAAAATCCAAATGAAAATAATTTGATAGTTGATAAAATGGTTGACATACCACAAGTACATGCATTTAATATTCTTAGAATTCTTTTTATGGATTCAAAATTGGGAACGGAAGTTTTATCATATGTTTCAAATGGTTTTGAACTTAGCATTGAAGGATTTTCTTCAAAAAGGTATTTAAAAAATTATTTATTTATAATAAATAATTAAATAATTAATAATTAATAATTAATAATTAATAATACTGATAAAATTAATTTAGTTGGGCAATAAGAAATTGTAGTGTAATGTTATTTTCTACATTGTTACAAAGAACTTTTGGTAATAAGAAAGTCAAAGATGAAAATCATTCAGTAAATAATTTAACTAGCAAAGAATTTTTCACCAGATTTCCAAAGTTGCATTCATTTTTATTAAATCAATTGGAAACTTTTGTTAATCAATTATTGGTTAAAAAAGACAAAGAAAATGTTGATAAGGTAAATTAATTGATTATATTTATTATATGTATCATATGAATAATTGCTAATTATCAATTAATCAGATTACTAGTAAGGATTTAAAGCATCAATCAAAAGTTCACACCGGATTATATCCTATACTTACATTGTTATCTAGATTGCATCCTTCGTTGATGGAAAGTACAAATTCAGTACTAAATATGAAATCATTTATATCATTAGTCTCATTATGTAACACTTCATCTATTTACAGAGTAAGTAAATAATTCATCATTATTAATTAGCTAATTAATGAATTAATATAATTTATGATGATCTTTAATGAAAGGTTAGAGAAATAGCAGCAAAAGCACTTGTACCATTAATCACAACAAATGATTTAATTTCAAAATGTATTGAATTGCTGAATGGATGTGAATTATTTAATCAAAATGAATTACATGGAAGATTAATTCAAATAAAATATTTGTTAAAAGGGCATTTAGAAAATAATTTTTGTGGATTTAATATTATGAAAGGTAATAATCTGCTTAATCATCATTTGACTATTCAATTATTCATTAATCATTTAATCAATCTAATTCATTTATCATTATTTTTAAAAAGAATTTATAGAAAAATTTTCCAAAGTTTTCAAATCTGAATTTTATCTTTTAACTAAAGAAAATCCATGTCAAATCACTAGAAACTTATTACTAGAAATAATTTATGTTTTTATTATTAATGATGATTGGATATATAATGAAAAAGATTTAATTAAACAAAATGGTAAATTTTCAATTTCTTTATTTCCAAATAAATTATACATATTACTCTTAATAAACAAGTAATATTATTAATAATGCATACATTTTTTAGAGCTTTTTGAATTGATCAAAGAAAAGTTTTCAGAATTGAGAAAATCAATTTTTTATTTATCATATTCAGAATTATTATCATTACCAACTAACGATCATATTATGTTTGATGAAGATTATTATAAGAATAATATTGGATATTATCTTGTTAAAAAACAAATGATAAAGATAATAGTTAAATCATTGATTAATAATAGTCAAGAAAAAAATATTTATTATGATGAGAAAGAAATTGATCAACAAAAAATTATTATTGATATTATAAAAAATAAAGATTATGAAGTTAGAGTTTTTGGATTGGGAATATTAATAAAGCAATTTGAAGAAAATATGGATAATTTCAATATTATTAAACAAAGGTAATAAATGTTATTTATTTATTGTGCCAGAAATAGATATTTATGATGATGTTTATTAAGATATGCTCTTGAAGTCTATTATTATTGCTAACAATTATATAATTGAAAATTTTTTTACTTTTGATTTCTATATATTATAAATTTATTCTAATTTATTACAATTATTTCTGCAAAAACAATTATTGTTTCTTTAATATAGAGTTCAAATACACGCTATTCAACAAGAATTAATTAATATAATATATGAAGAAGAAAATGATGATGGATTGAAATTGGAATATTATAAAAAAGCCATTAGGTTATTGGGATTAATTGATCCAAAAAATCCATTTCCTTCTACATCTGCTGTTCCTTTGACTTCTTCTCAATTGAATTTTGGAATCAGAGAATTTTGGAAAAAATTATTTAATTATTATTTGAATGGAAAAAAAAGTACAAAAATAGATTCAGTAATCGAATTCATTTTACCTATTTTAAGTAGATTATTATCACAAGTAAGGTTTATTGTTGTTGTTGTTGTTGTTGATATTGATATTTTGAAGTTAAAAGAGAAATTAATAAATCTAATTATATATGGTGATAAATAGATTTGGCAGGATAATTCAATGCCATCAGATTTTAAATCTTTATGTTTAAAACAATGGACTGAGTATATTGAAGAAAATACAAGGCCAGAAATTGTAATTAATTAAAATTTGTTAATTAATCAATTATCAATATGTTAATACCAATATTAATTAATTTTATTATTCTTAAAAAAAATATTAGAAACTTAATTTACGTGAAATTGCTTCAAAATCCCTATTTCTATTTGCTAATAACAATTTATTTAGTGAAGTTAATAATAGTTCATTAAAATCTCATATTATTCAAAATATGATAACTTTATACTTGATATTAATACGTTTAGCCCAGGTATTTATTTTCATTATTTATTATTTATGTTGTAATTTGTTATTATTTATTTATTATCATTGTTTATTAAGGATGATGACGTTGATATAAGAAATGATACTGCCTCTATTATTTCTAAAGCTAAAAAATTAAAGGTACTCTATAATATGTGTATGTTTTGTATATTTTTTTGCATAAATGTTTTACATATATTTTTTTATTAATATTTATTAGATACCAATAAATTCAGATAAAGCAACAGAATTATGTTATGAACATATTTCAACTCATTACCATAAATCATTACATTTATACATTGCTCTATTACAAAATTTAACAGGCGATGATAAACCTGGTAGGTAGTTAATTCTCTTTCGCACACAAACACAAACAAAATGCCTTTTCTTTTTTTCCAATCTTTAATAAATATTTTATTCATTAATTCTATTAATTATTAACTTCAATTTAGAAATAATTTTAAAATCTGAATTGTATCCAACAAAAGTTTTATTTGCAATTGAAGATCCAAATACTTATAAAGAACAGCTTCTAGATATTCAACTATCGTTTAAACATTTGAAATCATTATTAAATTTTAATAATTCCTTAAATTTTCCAGACTTATTTAGAGTGACTATACCAAAGTTTATTTTGGATCAATTTAATAATGTTTTGGAAATATTATGTTTTAAAGAAATCCAGGTATCAAATGAAAAATTTTTTTTGTTTAGTTAACGATTTATAAATTGATAATTATTTTTTTAAAAAAAATTCATTTATTTTAGGAAGGGAACTTCGGTCCTTTAGGTTTCACATCAAAACCAAAGGTTTTTTTTGTAATTTATAAAATCATTTTGGCATTAATTATTATGATTGAATTTCTGCCAAATATTGAAGAAAAATTAAAATATATCAAAGGTTTGTGATGATATATTATTAAACTTATATATATATATATTTTTAATATGTAATTTGATTTTTTTTTTAATTTAGAGATTGAAATGATTTTGAAGAAATCTTTGATAAATTCAACCAAGATTAAATTACATCCATTATTAAATAATTTAATATATAAAGAACTTATAACCGAATTCTTTAACAATAGTAGCGATAAATATTTTATTGATGATGAAAAATTTAGCAATGATTTTAATAATTGGTTTCTTTTGGGCAATTAATAAATTTGTATAATGGCTTTATTTAACAAATAAATTCTAGAGGTTTTTCATTATGTATTTTTTATCGGTGTTGGCATCTAAACAAAAAAGAATTTTTTAAAAAAAAAATCGAAAATCGGAATCATGAATCACGAATATTTAAATTTACCCAAAAGATTCTTCTAGTTTAGGAATTGCTTTGGTTGAAAGATAAATTGTTATTGTAGGTGCTGGCATTTTTTTTTTAGAGGTTGAAAATCTTGAAATTATTTTATCATCATTATCACATTCTCCCATTCTAACGCTTTTTTCTACCTCCATTTTCGTTTCTTCTTGTTCTTCTTGTTCTTCTATTTCTTCTATTTCTTCTATTACACCATCACCACTGTTTTGTTCTTCATTTTCTTTTTCAACAACAATATCAGCATTGTTGTCTACCATTACTTCAGTTGCTATATCCTTTTTTTTTAATTCTTCAGATTTTTTTTCATTAGGAAAATTTCTTCCAATTTGAGTATATTGATGTAATAATCCATTCATTTCTCGCTTAATTATTTCAACTACTGTAATCGCTTTATTAATAGCTGATCCTTTAGCTGTAAATATCACTACTACAACACTACTAATACTTTTCATATCTTTTTGATTTGTCGTTGTCGCATTCTTTTGAAAGCAAACAATTATCGTAAAATCATTATAATCATTATCATTATAATCATGACAAAAAAAAAAATAAAAATAAAAAAACACAAACCTGAAATACTTTTAATCCTGTGTGAACATATTTCTTTATTTTACCTGAACTCAATATCTTTATACTTTTGGTTTCTGTCGTTTTTGAAACAATTTCTTCGTTAGTATTACTCATTTTGTACACGAATCAGTTTTTTCCACAAAACTTTCTATAATTAGGAAGATTTCCTTTTCATTTTAAGGAAATTTGCCCACAAAGGGGGAAAGACAAAATAAAGTGTCATCGATAGCACATCCAGATTTTTTATTTAAAAATGGTATCTTTATTTCTTTATATATATACACATATAATAAAATGATTCTGTATAGTATTAATCTAATTTAAAACCATTAGTTTTTCTTTATCAATTTATAAACTTCAAATTCTTCTATCAAATGAACATTTTTATCCTTATTTCTAAGTTTCAAATTATTTCTATATTTACCAAAAAAATTATAATAATAATAGTAACAATAAGATTCATTATTAATACTATTATATAATCCCAAGTCATAAAAATCTATAGAAATATCATTAATTTGAATATCATCTGTATTAAAATTAAGATTTTGACTATTATGGTGTATGGCATGTTCAGGATCTTTAACCCTACTCAATATTGAATTATTTATTTGATCATCTATCTTATAAATAAAACTTTTGTCAGTTCCAATTGAATAAGCTTTATCTGGTGATCTCTCTTTTATATTCCAACAAACTGGATTATAGCCACCAACTAATTCACCTGTTTTTTTAAGTTTCATGATGACTACAGTTTGTTCAATATTATAGCATTTATTCTCAAATACTGATCTAGAGAAACCATCACGAGTTCCACTAAGTATTAAATTAAATTCATAAGGTAAATCATTTATATTATATAAACCATTTTTGTAATCAACCCAACTAGAAATTAAATATTTCATTTGTAAATTTAGCAATTTTCCTGTTCTTGCTCTTGGACCTTTTTGTAGTAATAGCTGTGATTGCCAATTATCAGTAATATAGAATTGAAGAAGCTCTCTATAAACTTTTTCATCAAGAACTTTTCTATATGGTGCAATTTTTTCATTAAAATCTCTAAATTTAATTTCCTTGAATCTTATTAATGGAACAATATCATCCAATAAAATGCTCAACTTTTTAAAATCATTTTTATTCCATTCTGATAGTTCCTTTTTTTCTTCCAAATGTTCAATTTGTCCTTTTCCCCACTGAATAACACATTCCCAAGCACCAATCTCTTCTAATCCTAAATTATCTTTTTTTAATATAGACATAAGCATAGGTTTTTCAATATATTTGAAATCATCAGACTTTAAAAATAATTCTGGCTCTTCACTAAATATTTCTTTACAATAATTTTGAAGCAAGGTAAATGATTGATATTTTAATGAAGTTTCATTAAGATAAGTTAAATTTTGTTTAATCCATCCTTTTCCTTTTTCTAATAAATAAATTTGTAAATCCTCAATTAATTCACTAAAATCTAATTCATCACATGCTTTAAGAAGTTCAAAAACTTCATCTGGATCAAGATTAGCTATATTAATAATTCCATTATAAATATATCTTTTGAAAATAAAAAATTTTTTTTGAATAAATTAATAATTATAATTATAATTGGTTAATCAGTTAATCAATAAACTACATTAATCTTACGTTAAAAGAACTTCAAATACTGTCGGAGAAATATTTTCTTTTTCAAATAAAATCATACTACCATCTTTAGATCTTTTTATCCAATTATTTGACAAGGCTGCTTTAAAATATGAAGACCTTGCTTTTAAAATTGTTGAATGAGCTTTAAAAGTTCTAACATCCTCCTCATCTATCCCTACTTTAATCTCTGTATCATAAAAATCTGATTCATTTAATAATTCTGATAAATCATTTATAAGCTTAAAAATATGTTTTAATGGTAAAGCATCATCATTAGAAGTGATAATGTCATTAAAAAATAATTTTATTTTTTCTAAAGATGAAAAACTTGTTGACATTTTGGAGAATAAATTTGTCGGAAAACAATTTGAATTGATTGTTATTATTATTGCTGAATATGATGTAGATTACCACATATTAATATTAATATTTAAATGATCGTGTTCAGGGGGGTCATGTGAATTGTTGACATATATACAAGGACACAAAAAATTTCGTGCGCTGGAACACAACATAAATAATATTAAAAAATCCTCATGTGACTTCTATATAGTCCACTTATATTCAATTTTTTAATTGCATAATTTTAAACCCATACAATTCCTATTACTATATTAATATTAATATGATGTACTGTGTAACCTAATTCTACCCTTAACATTAATATTAAATTTCGGACGTCGATCCATTATCGATAATCAATTTTTTGTTATTCATGCTCTCTTATATTACCTAATAATAATATTATTATTGATATCAGAATTAATAGACCATGCATGAATGACTGATGATAATAATAGTAATAACAAAAATTTGCGGATCTTTTTTGTGAAACGACAGAATTTTGTGTATATTTTGAAGTTTCACGAAATTTGCGGATTTTTTTTGCGGATAACTACACGATTATCATTATTATTATAGTCGGAACTTATTTGCAGCAACAAAACCAGACAAAGTGAACATTGGTATTACCAAAAATTTCAGGATCAACATTTGATTATTATCATCACAATTAGTTTCATAATGTCCCATTTGTTAAATGATATATAGAATTACCCTATATAAAAATAATTTTAGGTCTACCATGGAACCCAAGAATTATAGTACAATTAAAAGTATTTTAAACAATGAACAAGGTGTAAAAATTACCCCTTATATTTTTAAATTAGCAGATACCAAATCTTTGCAAACATATTTAGAAAAGAAGGTTTAATTATGAAATTTACCAAAAAAAATGTTAGAAAAAGAAATCATAATGAAAGTGTACTATTATTACCCAACAAAAAACAGAAATCGTTAGAAAGGGAATGATTCTTATTATTACAATATTGATTTATTTATTTTTTCACTGACTACAATTCTCCTTTATGAAAACAAATTTTGTATTCAAGAATATGACATTGACATTGAAACAAAGTAAACAATCCTGCTTTGTGTTGGAACATTATAAAAACCACCAATTCACTTAGTTTTCAGGTAAAAAAATCAAATATCAAATCTTTGGTTTAAAAAACAAGCAAATAATCACAAATATTTATACAATATTTTCATTTATAATAACATTTTTTTAAAAAAAATGTTACATTCAATGGTGAATTTTTTGTGGGTCATTGATCTATAATATTGCATAATTTATGAGAAAATTGAAACTTTGTAAAAATATATTAACCAAAGTTATTTACCTGCATAACAGATTGAATTTTGAGCTATGTAATCTTGTTTTTTAGCTTCTGTAACTCCTCTGATTACAGAATTGCCTGATCCAAGGAACCATTCTCACAAGTACCAGCTATTTCATATCCAGGTGATAGTTTCACCTTGTTTTCATAGCTGATGAAATAAATTTTCAGTGACATCCTTCAGTAGAGCCAATCACTGATACAAAAGCAATTATCTTACATTGTAATAACATTTTTAAAAATTGTTTTATAGCTTCTTGCGTAATTGTTCCCTCCAATATTAAACAATTCTTTAAACTTTGAGAAAGTCCATTGACTAAATGATGTTTGTATTATGTAATCAAAGTAGTATTAGTAACTCTTTCTTAAATGAAAATAATTTTAAGGGGATTAAAATATTCACATGGAATAATCACCAGTTTCAACAATTAAATTAACATCAGCTTCATCATTTTGGAATCCTATTTTACTTCAGAAATATCTCAATAAATCTTCATTATTTGAAATAAGATGTTTCTCTTGCTTATTCTTTATATAAATAGTGACATCTTCAGTTTCAGTGTCATCAGGAAGGGTAAGTTCGGAGATTTCAAATCCTCCAATGTTGCATCTTTTTCTGCAATTACCTAAGTGAATTGTTTATTTTTTTTTTTGTTCCATATGTGGCTTTTATAATGAAAACATTTTTTATACTGCAAGTGTGCAATCAAGTTACTTACTTACCAAGTAGTTCTTATGTTTGGCACACAGCTGGTCTTGCTTTGCCCCCGAATTATTCTACCCACTGACCCTAAGTCCAAATATCAACACATGTCTAGTTTTCCTAGAACCTCTGAATTACAGTTGATCTTACTATCTTACAACCATTAGTCTAGATAGCTTACCTATGGCACACATCTGGTTCATAGAACCTCTGATTTACAGCCAATAACTCTTTTATCTTACAATCTGGATAAAAGATCCCTAATTTAGTGTATCCAAAGCATCTCCTTGGCAATATGCTTAATTGGCAATCCGTTTATAAATGGGTGCAATGTCAATCATTTTATTATGAAATTTTGTTGCTAATTGTTATTAATAAAATAAGAAATACCCCAAATCTCACCATCTTCACAAGTTATTTCTCATGTACACACAAAAA
>CAUDNR010000171.1:4863-35676 GCA_958430865.1 Entrophospora sp. SA101 | reverse complement strand
GATTTAATCCCGAAATAGCTCTTAGCTCTTGAAGTGCGAAATCTATACGAAATAGATTAAAGAATTTCAGCCAATGAATTTCTAATTCCGGTAACACTATCAAATTTAAATTTTTATTGGTTTAAAAAAATAAATTCGGTTCGGTTTCGGTTTGTATGCAAGAAATTCGGTTCGGTTTCGAACCGAACCGTTAGGAGCTTTAAAATATATCATCATCATTACCATCAACTTTTGAAATACTAATTAAAAGTTTGGAAATATGAAAAATTTTGACAAATTAAAATTATGCATCGAGGAAATGAAATATTTAAATATTCAATCAAATTTAATTGAAGTTTTTGAAAAAATCCATTATGGAATGATCTATCACCAGAATCAAAAATAACAGTTGAAACTTGGACAATTTTTAATTAAATCATTAATTTTATCTAATAGAATAGAATTAGCATTAGAATTTATGAATCAAGGAAAATTAAAATTTGCTGATGATGTGTTGATAAATGGGATGATTTTAAAGTGTTGGAAAATATTTGGAATAGTTTGGAATCACATTTAGATATTGATCAAAATTTAATTGATAATTTTAAAGATTTTTAGATTCTGTTTAAGAATCATCATCACACCATCATCAATATAATTTATAATTTTTCAATAAATAGATGTGGAAAAACTTTCTGATCAAAAGAGTAAATTTTTTTGTCTTTCTCTCGCGTACTTATATAAATATATAAAAAACATGTATTTTCAAACATCTTTAAAAAAATTGATAATAAACTGTCTCTTTATCATTAAATAGTAAAAAAGTATTTTTAACCACTATCACCGCCGATTAACTTATTTATCACTATCATCACTGTATTGTTATCGTAATTATTGTGATGTCTTAAATTCAAGTTTTTTAATTTGCCTAAGATTAAGTGATTTGCGGCATATAGAACACATTTTTTGTGCTCTAACCGCAGTAACTATACATTCATAGCAAAAAATATGACCACAGCTAGTTGCTGACACGTCTTTAGGATAATCCAAACATATAGTACATTTTATTTGTAATGACTCTGTGTCTCCTTCAACAGCAACAACACTTGCATTCGTATTATTATCTTTTTCGTCATCTTCGTCATCATCAATTATTATAATTTCTGGTTGTAGTATAGGCTGCTGTATTTGCGGTGGTGAATATAAAAAACAGTAAAGTGGTGATTCACGTGATATTATAGGAGTTGTAATATCTATAACGTCATCGTCATTGTTGTTGTTGTCGTAGTTGTTGTTACCATTATCATCATCGTCGTCATCGTCAATGACTATAATATTACTAGAATGATCAATATCTTGTACATGATTAATATCATGATCATCATTATTTATATTTTCAACAAACTGATTATTGTCTTCAGATAAATCAATTTCATGAACAACATTGTTATTGTCATTTTGTATAATATTAATCTGATAATTATCATCGGCCCATGAAACAAGAATTCCCTCACCACCGTGATCATTATTACCATTCTGTATAATATTAATATGATCATTGTTATCATCAACCCGCGAAGCATTAATACCTTCAATCCCATCATCATTATTATCAACAAAACTTGTGACATCAATCACAACCACTTCAAGATTATCGACATTGTTTTCTAAAGCGTTACTAATCCTGTCATCATTATAATTGTTATCGTCAACATGACCGACATTATTATAATCCATAACATCAGTTCCACCAGCATCCTCTGAAACAACAGCCTCATTATTATTATCGATATTCTCTACAACATCAACATCATCAGTGGAAGAGAATGAGGAGGAAGAGGAGGAATAAGTTGCCGATAATGGTGTCAGTGGTATAATTGCTGGTAATGGCGGTGTAAATGTTTGTACGAGTATTTGTGTTGATAGTGGTGAAGGAGATGACAAGTCGATTATTTCTACATCATTATATTGCGAAGATGGTGGAGTATTAGGACAATATTCAAATCTGCTGCTATTATTATTATCATCATTATCATCATTATTACTATTATTGTTGTTGTTGTTATTATTATTATTACTGCTGCTACCACTAGTATTACTAGTACTATTGATAGTGTTGTTTATAATATTATTGAATAAACCGGAATGAAGTAAATTATGGCTAGAATCCTGCATACATATATTGTAGGTAATAAATTAGCTCATTAATAATATGTTATTATATTAAAACATAATTGTATCTGTGAAATAGTTTTTTTTTATTGAATGTAATGCATTTATGACATTATTACATACATACATACATACATACATACATACATACATACATACATACATAATATAATAAGTAAATGGTTCCAAAAGAACATATGCTATTTTTTCTTTACTGTCTTAAGATTTTAAATTTTATTTGATCTTTAATTTTTTGATCGATCGCGTGAATAAATGGAGTAATCACTTACTTTGAAATTCTTGCTGTTCATTTTAGTAAATAATAAACTTTTTTAATTAAAAAAGTATATATCTTTTTTTTATAAAAATTGCCTCGTTTTACTTTTATTAAAAGATGTTTATTTTGGAAGAAAAGGAAAAAATAGTGGTTTTTTGGAGCGAGGTGTGTCACCATTCACTATTAATACACAAATATGCATGTGTCCTTTCTTCTCAACAGCCATCACCAAAAAATGTGATTTCATTTTTTGTAACTAATATTGAAGCTTCCCACACAATCCCTATTTCTTTGAAACCTGTATGCTTACAATATTTTAAGCGTGTTTATTATACAATTGCATATTTTAACTCTACACAATTATGTCCAAAAGTAAGTTAGTTGCCCCTACACTTATTTCTCATGGCCTTATTATTCCTGAATTACATTTCGGACCTTTTTCACGAAATTGGTGGTTGGAAATAACTACTGAAATTGAAGAATTCTTTCCTATACGTGTAGGAATGTCAATAGTAACAGAATTAAATGGTCGAAACTTTACTGTACGTGTTTTTAAAGGTAGCCAAGGTCAGCCAAGATATGTTTGTGAATCAGGTGAGTATGTTAGTAGAGAAGAGGACTTTATAAGTAGTGCACTTAATCCTTTATATCAGGAAATTTTTAAAAACAAAACCAAATTTTCTGGAGTGCATGAATTTGGTCTAGATAATTCTTTATTATTAGAGAAACTTTTAGATGGTGTATTGTTTAGACCATTTTCAGTAATGGTAGAAACAATTAAAATATTTGTATATGGATTAGGAGTATCCAATAGTGAAATTTTACATGGAGCAGGCACTGGCTACAAATCATCATTTATCTATATGTATCAAAGGAAAAGATGTTTTTTTGTCCAAAAAATAAGGAAACCAATTTGTAGCATTGGAATTTTTTGCAATACAGAAATTATTGCACAATTTGAAGGAAAAACACCTGATGAAGTGTGGGCCAAAACAAACTTATTAAAAAAATTTAGTGGTGATGAACTTTTCGGTCTAAAGGATCCTATTACTCAAAAAAAATTGACAGATCATCAAAAACTTACCTGTACATCTAAGGATTGGAATAATTTAAATATCATGGAACCTTTGTACTTATATCATTTAAAGTCACGTACATTAGCTGATGTCGATTGGTACAAATTGTTTAAAAATTGGTCTCTTCAAAGCAGCAATATTATTGAGATTCGATCAGAACTTTCCTGTATATATCCTTCTGATTATATTTTTAATGACAGGGAGTATTGTGCTTGGTGTTCATTAATAAAAGCTGCAGGTGGCATAAATATAACACCATTTAATAAAAAGGAATCACTGGTATTGCATTTTATAAAAATCAATCATTTTAAGAATTTATATATTAATATTAACATCAGTACCTTTATTTATAATTTTTAGTGTGAATTTTGGACAAGAAATCCTAATCCTTCATATGATAAGGAAACATTATTTATGCTTTATGATAAAGGATTCCTTTCTCCTACTCCATCTCCAAGTGAAAGATAATTCTTTATTATTAGAGAAACTTTTAGATGGTGTATTGTTTAGACCATTTTCAGTAATGGTAGAAACAATTAAAATATTTGTATATGGATTAGGAGTATCCAATAGTGAAATTTTACATGGAGCAGGCACTGGCTACAAATCATCATTTATCTATATGTATCAAAGGAAAAGATGTTTTTTTGTCCAAAAAATAAGGAAATCAATTTGTAGCATTGAAATTTTTTGCAATACAGAAATTATTGCACAATTTGAAGGAAAAACACCTGATGAAGTGTGGGCCAAAACAAACTTATTAAAAAAATTTAGTGGTGATGAACTTTTCGGTCTAAAGGATCCTATTACTCAAAAAAAATTGACAGATCATCAAAAACTTACCTGTACATCTAAGTATTGGAATAATTTAAATATCATGGAACCTTTGTACTTATATCATTTAAAGTCACGTACATTAGCTGATGTCAATTGGTACAAATTGTTTAAAAATTGGTCTCTTCAAAGCAGCAATATTATTGAGATTCGATCAGAACTTTCCTGTATATATCCTTCTGATTATATTTTTAATGACAGGGAGTATCGTGCTTGGCGTTCATTAATAAAAGCTGCAGGTGGCACAAATATAACACCATTTAATAAAAAGGAATCACTGGTATTGCATTTTATAAAAATCAATCATTTTAAGAATTTATATATTAATATTAACATCAGTACCTTTATTTATAATTTTTAGTGTGAATTTTGGACAAGAAATCCTAATCCTTCATATGATAAGGAAACATTATTTATGCTTTATGATAAAGGATTCCTTTCTCCTACTCCATCTCCAAGTGAACCAATATGTGACCTAGAAACATGTAACAATGCTCAACGGTTTGCTAAAAGTATTTCTGATGCCATAGATGCAAACAAAAAAGGATTAGAAGGAAAACGTAGAATACTATCAATTGTGGCAGATAATTTTACTTTAGAAGAACTTAGGAAATCAAATGTAAATTTTTGATTTTAAAAAATATGTAAAATATTAAAATACCTTTTCTTTTTAGATAAATGTAGCAAAGCATACATTATGTGAAGCAAGAAAATTTGTGAGATTAAATGGTCCAGGATGCCCTCCTATTGAAAAACCACAAATACATCAAAACCGCTTTTCGGAAGAAGCAAAAAAACAATTTGAGAAGTTCTTTTCAGACAAATCAATTGTAAATATGAGTTCTTACAAGGTTGATCGTGAATTGAACCTTCCAGTGCTATATCTTAAGGATACAAAAAAAGCGCTTTGGGATAAGTATTCTGTAACATATCCAAATGGAATCAAGCAATCTTCTTTCATGACACAATTAAAAAGTCAGAGGTTTCAGTATAGAGAAGACCTTGGAGGACTATGTTCAACCTGTTGCTATTATGGTTACAATGTTTTTGAAGATCTAATACATTTAGTTTCAAATAATCTTGATGGAGAGTTAAAGGTAGATTGAATATATTTTTAAATTTATAATCATTTATAAAAAATTAAACTTACATGAATATTTTGCAAGACCAATTTTATTAATAGAATTGAATTACTACAAAGACATATGAAGCTAAATTATGAAAAAGAAATTAAAATTGAAAAGGATGGCCAGCCTCATCATGACCCTTGTATTTCACATTGTCTTGCATATGCTTTTGGTATCTGTAAAGAAAAGCATATTAATACTTGTCAAAACTGTGATGAATTCTGGATCTTATTCAAAAATCTACAAAATGTTATTGGCAAAACATCTATTGATATGTTGGATGATGCCCAGGAAAAACTTTGTTATTATCTTAGCCATCAAACAAGGAAAGTATATTTGAATTCTCAATTTTCTTTTATACTCAGAGAGCTTGATTGCGAAGGTACAGTTTTAGTGGTAGATTATAAAATGCGTGTTCTTCCAAAATCTGCTCGTGAAACCAAGGACCAATTTTTTGGTAAAAAAGGATGGACTTTGCACAGTACATTATTATATACTAAAAAGCAAAATGATGAATTAGATGTTAGTGCATTTGATCATTGGTCCAATGACACACGACAAGATGCTTGGTTTACAGCATCTTCACTTCATGCTGTTCTTACCTCAATTGAAAATAAACCTAAATGGGTATCCATAATATCAGATAATGGCGGTCATTATCACAACTCTGAACTGATGGTAATTTTGAACTACTGGTATGAATGGTATGGTATTGAGGTTAGAAGTTGGACATTCTTAGAGCCAGGAGAGGCTAAAACTGCCATTGATTCTCACCATGCACAGGTAAATTGATAGTCTATTAATAATTCAATATAAAATTTTGTTAATTTGGTTTGTTACTTGAAACTATACAGTCAGAAAGTTTATAGCAACATTTTCACAAACTATCTTTGAATTAAGAATATTGTGATTGGTTGTATAGATAGATCCAACTGTAATAATTTGCAAAGGATTGAATGTACAATAAATGTAATAAATGGCTTATTGTGAACCAATTTAATCATAAAAAATTTTTTTTCTTTTAATCAATTGAAGAAAATTATGATTTAACAAATTACCTCCTTATTTGATATGTTGGTCAATTATTGAGTCCATTTTATTAATGATCCAGTTAAATTGACAACTAATTGATTTGAGTTTCAACTTATTGATTTCAATGATGCTACTATTATAATAGATCTCACATGCGATCAAAAGATTTGTGAGTTTGGGAAATGACTTATCAACAGGTGAAGATATTGAAAAAAGTATTGGAAATCTCCAAGGGACATCAGTAGCACATATTGAACCAAAGAGGAATGTTGGAAAAATTGTAGATACAATTACTGGGGTATCTAAGTGGTATTCTTGGAAGTGGCCAATTGATGAGGAATCTAGTGGATCTATATATGCTCGTGAATTACCTAATGTAGGTGATTGGACCAAATTTTCACCTACAGAAGTAAACAGATTAATTAAACAACAATTCACAAAACCTGAACCAATGTGTACATTACATTCCATTCCAAGAAATAAATGGACCGTGCCAATTCCTGATGCAACAGGTAAATAGATAAATTGTGTAGAATTCATAAATTTATATTAATATTAATAAATATTTATTAAATAATAGGTGAATCAATCAAAAAAAAGCAGAAAAAAAAAATTGAAAATACACTGTCCAATGAATCAAATGACAATCCACTTTTTGTTAATGGTAAATTCTGAAGTATTCAAAAATATCTTATTAATGTTCACTACTGGAAAAAGTAATAATAATATTTAAATATAATATATATTATAGTAAATGATGATGCTTCAAATATACCTGACCTCCTCCAAAGCTCTGATTTTTCCCATTGTGATTTTTCAGAAGGGTAAGAATACTCCTAAATATATAGTAAAATATGATCAAATATATAATTTAATATGTTTGTAATGTGATATATCAATTTAGGCAATGCATAGAAGATATATTCCCACTTAAATTAGGATGGGCAATTAAGGGGAAACAAAAATTTGGAAAAAAAGGTTGTGGCAAAAGAATGCCAAAATAATTGTAGATTTTCTTAAATCTTACTTTCATTCTGGTAACCCTGATAAAAGTCAAAGATGTACACCAGAATCAATGCATCAGAAACTTGTTGAAGAAGCAAATAATAATTACCATTTTATGCCTGAACAAATTCCAAAAGTGGAAACTATTCGAAATTGGATATCTAAATATTCATCTGCAATGAAGAAAGATGCTTCTGATAAAATGTTAGGGAAAAGTAATGTTAATAATAACAATACATCCAACAGATAAATTATATTTATAATTATATTTTGATGATAATGATAATAATTCAAACTTACAATAAATTTTTATGTTATTCGAAGAAAAACTTTACATTCTTATGCTTTAGTACAAATAATTGCAGTTTTTCTGGAACCTATATATTAATAAAAAAATTTTGAAAGTTGGTCAATTGTAAGCATTTAATAATGACGATCCCCCAAAATTTTACTAATTACAGTGTGCACTTCTATCGCGGATCACGAAATAAATAACAAATAATTTTTCAATAATATGCTATCCTAACACTTTGATAATAAAAAATAACAATAACTAATTGATATTTCTATAATATTATAATATCCCATGATCCTTGACTGTGTAATAAATTAATGATTATTGATTCATAACCCTTTCTGATGATTAATGGTTTGGCCAACCTTTAATTATTAGTTAGGGAACCCTTTTAGTTTTACTATATTGCTTGCAGGGATACCTCAAGTGGTGTGGTTGTACATAGTGATTTTAGTTTATTCAAACTATTTATCAATCATTTATTCGAATTATTGTCATTCGTTTATTCGTCTTGTTTGAATTATTCGTTTTAATCAAATTATTCGTTTATTCGTTTTATTAGAATTACGAATTACTCGTTTTATTATTGTTCGTTTATTTTTTTTTATTCGAATTATTCAAGTTATTCATTTTATTTGAACTATTTGGAATCATTCGTTTATTCGCTTTATTCGAATCATTCGTTTATTCGTCTTATTCGAATTATCGAATTATTCATTATTCATTTTATTCGAATAAATCTCCAATGCAATTCGAATACTCGAATTCATAATGAGTAATTGAATAGTAACCTAATCAAGCAGTATAGTTGTATATAGTGATTTTAGTTTAGTTTGCCAGATTTGATGACTCCATAATAAATAACTCAGATCGCACGCTTGCAATATTTATATAATTACGGCATTATGGTTTTACTGTCAATGACTTACGATATTAGAGTGTCATTCTGAATTTATTTATGTAGTGCTGAATTATTGTAATTAAGGTAAAATTTAATTCCTTTTTTATTAATATTAAATATTGTGTGATACATATTTTAGAAAAAAATTTTTTTTTGACAAATTATTACAATATAGTAAATTTTTAAAGATGGGAAACACTTTAAATAAAAATAAGCATCATGATGAATATTCAAAGAAAAGAGAAAAATATTATGGGAAATGTCCAACCTGCAATAGATATAATACTAATTGGACATGGTGCCAATCATGCGATCCAAAGCTATTAACTGAAGGATGGACTAGTGGCAATGAAACATTAGATGAATTGATTAAAAGCACACAACTTGAAGCAACTGAGTATGATAATGATTGTTATCTTCAATGGATTCCTTATGATGATTTAACAAATATTAAAAATATGGGTGAAAGTGGTTTTGCAACTATATACAAAGCTACTTGGTTAAATGGCAATAAATATTTAATTTCTGAAAAAAGAACTAGTGAAGATATGCCTGTGGCATTAAAAAAACTACATAATTCACAGGATATTTCTGATGAATTTCTTAATGAGGTGAATTATTTTATTTTTTTTATTTATTTTCAAACCTTTTAAATATTATTCTGAAATTCAATATATTTTTTTTATATAGTTTAAAAATTATGTTACATTTTATGATGAATCATTTATAAATAAAATTTATGGATTAACACAAGATCCAATTACAAAAGAATACATTTTTGTAATTCATCACATGGAAGATGGAAATCCTCAAAATGATAAATATTCAAAGAAAAGAAAATCAAGGTATGGGAAATGTCCAACCTGCAATAGATATAATACTAATTATTTCTGGTGTCAATCATGTGATCCAAAGCTACTAACTGAAGGATGGACTAGTGGCAATGAAACATTAGATGAGTTGATTAAAAGTACACAACTTAAAGCAACTAAGTATGATAATCATTATCATCTTCAATGGATTCCTTATAATGATTTAACAAATATTGAAAGGATATGTGAAGGTGGATTTGCAACTATATACAAAGCTACTTGGTTAAATGGTATGAAAGATACATATAATCATGGTGAAAGAACTATTGAGGATAGGACTGTGGTATTAAAAAAATTAGATAATTCTCAAAATATTTCTGATGAATTTCTTAATGAGGTAAATTATTTTATTATTATCAATTTCAGGTGTTATTTATTGTTGTAATTAAATATTTTATTTGTTATTTTAGTTTAAAAATTATACAAAGCTTCAAAATAAAATAGAAATAGTTCATATTTATGGATTAGCACAAGATCTAATTACAAAAGAATATGTATTTGTAATGGAATATATAAAAGATGGAAGCCTTCAAAATTATTTAACAAAAGAATTTAAAAATTTAAAATGGCAGAAAAAGATTGGAATTCTTAGAGAAATTATTAAAGGTTTAAAAGACATTCATAAAGAAGAAATTGTTCATCGTGATTTTCATAGTGGTAATATTCTTCAAGGTTATTTTTCACATATTACAGATTTAGGATTATCATACCCAGCTAGTCAAACATCTTCACCAAACAAAGATGGTATATTTGGAGTACTACCATATGTTGCACCAGAAGTTTTAAGGAAGAAACCATATACAATGGCATCAGATATATACAGTTTTGGAGTTCTGATGTCTGTAGTATCTACCGGCCAACAACCTTTTAATGATTTGGCACATGATATAGATCTTGTAATGAGAATATGTGATGGTGTAAGACCTGGATTTTCAAACAACACACCAAAATTCTATATTGAACTAGCATTCAGATGCATGGATGCTAATCCAACTGCTAATGAAATTTATAAGACTATTAAAATTTGGTATGACTCATTTGATTATCAGAATTTTGGAGATTATGAATCAATTAGAAAAGAGTTTGAGAGAATGGATGAAATAAAATTTGATCCTTCAACAATTACTGCAATAATTCATCCAAATGCTGTTTATACTAGCAGATTATTAAATTTTACAAACCTTCCCCAACCTGTGAATTCCAATAAAGTAACAATTATTGGTAACAACAATGGTAGTTATTAACATTTACCAATGATTATTTTTGTTTTTATTAATTTTAAAATTAACAAAATTTATTAATACCCACTCTTGTGATAAATATTTTGTAGATTCTAAACAGGTTGAATTAACTATACCAGATGAATTACCCGAATAAGTTAAATCTTGTTATTATATCATTATATTGAGTAATGATATTATATGAAGGTAATAACTTTTCACAATTATCTTTAGAATTTTTTTTCATTTGAAATCTGGATGTCAAATATGCACACTAAATAATGATTTTTGACAAAAAAATATATAATTTTTAATAATCATAAACATACATAATTGCAGTATTATTTATTTTCTTGCCTTTTCAAATCAATGTCTTCATTTTTTTATAGCATTAACAAGTGATATACTTATCAATATATTATATAATATATAATTATTAATATATCAATAAAATATATTAAAAATTTATACAGCTTAAAACAAAAACCGGTTTCCAGGATCTTCTGGCCAAATTTAAGTTTTTTACATAATAATAACATTAACCTATAACATATAGACTATAATTAGTGAATTATTGGACCCTGTTTGCTTAAAAAAATGGGGAATTGTAGGCCGGTTAAAATTAACGGTCAACCAATTTTCACAGTTAATTAACCGGCCAAAGAATTTTTAGACGGTGCCAATCTCTGCTTCACGCATACATTCTAGGAAACTTTTGATTTTACTTTTGTATGACTTGTATATTATATTATATTATATTATATTATATTATTATTATATATTATATTATTATTATTATATATTATTATATATTACATGTTTATATAAAAACAAAAATTCTATAAATAAAGTTATTATTATCCAAAAACATTAACCTTATTCTGTAATGATTAATTTTACAATATTTTCTAAAATGCCAACAAACATTCCTCTTATAATCTCTTTCTCGTCCAAAAAACCGTCAACTAATCTATTAACCATGACTCTAGAATTCTCATATCCCATAACTCTTAATAATGATTCTGGCATAGCCTTTTGAAGGAGTAGTCTTTTTGCGGTCTCTTTAGTTTGTATTTTTTCTTCTTCTGTACGTGTAGGCCCTGATTCTTCCCATACACCATTTGGCCAAAATGAATTTTTGAAATCGTCAATCATTGATGCTACATTCTCTTCAGTTGTCAATTTATGAATATTTATTAGAAATGATTGTCTGATGGCATCAGTATAAGATCTTCTGACCACTTCTCGCAAAACCGAAAGTACTGTTTTACGAAGATGCCATTGTGATTTCATTGATAAATCAAATATTTCTTCGACTATCGCAAACACTGTGTCGATCAGTATATCAATTTCTTGTCCTGTCAAAACTTTGTTTGGTCTATTGGTTTTAGATTTGGATACTGAGTTATTTTTAGAATGATTATCGTCTTCGTATGATGAAATATGTGAATTATCGTTATTTCTTGTTGTTATTCTATTTGAATCATTTGAATCATTTGAATTGATTTGGCCTGAAAATGAGTCGTTCATTGAGCTAGTAGGTGTCACAGAAACCCACGATGACGCATTACTATCAACACTAGGTTTTGCCGAATGTGCTATTTTCTTAAATTTAAATATTTCATCCGATCGTTCTGTCAATCCATTTTCAATAGGCGAAGATGGCAATAGTCTTTCAAAATTTTCTATCGTTTTTTTAGGTGGATCTGATAGTAGCGGTGGTTGTGATAATTGTGATAACGACGGTTCTATTGGTTTCCTGGATGTAATTTCCGAAAAACTTTTTTGTAATGAAAAATCAAAACCAAATTTTTTCTTTTC
This sequence comes from Entrophospora sp. SA101, assembly GCA_958430865.1. Taxonomy (NCBI): domain Eukaryota; kingdom Fungi; phylum Glomeromycota; class Glomeromycetes; order Entrophosporales; family Entrophosporaceae; genus Entrophospora; species Entrophospora sp. SA101. Next base: position 23,065 of record CAUDNR010000171.1, on the reverse strand, counting down.
CAAAGAGTTTCTTCTATTACCGCCGCTATCCGTTATTTGTAAATTATTGGCAATATTATTAACTCCTGCAACGAGATTTACCATGGACATTGATTTTGGAATTGACAAAATTGAAAGACCTCTGGTTCTCTTGGATTTTGGTAAAGACAATTCTTCATTGGGAAGACCATCCCTTTTCATAAATTTCTGGAGTGGATCACTCTTGGCCAAAGTGCTATCACTCAACAAAATATTTAAATATCTTTGCAAATCTTGACATGCATCATAATTTTTCTTTAACATTAAACGAGGCATGGTTACTTTCTCGGCTTTTGGAAATTCGTTTACCAATGCAATATGCATAGCTTCAAAATCTGCAAAACTACGTGTCATTATCCATCCGGTAGAACCAGGTTGTTCCACTTCTATCATGTATGCAAGGTTTTTTTTAGAATAAATAATGTTATTGAATCTTGATTCAGAGACCTCACACATTTTTATACTGACACCAGTAAGATCCATCCTCGTATTTGCCGATCTAAAGTGAACAGAATTTGTTTCTGGATCACTATCATATAATTCTTCCGTATACTTTTCATCTGAATTTTCAATTAATGGATCTTCTACTGAATATGATCTGGTTATTGATTCACCAGGAGTTGAATACAAATAATTTATTTTATTACCGTCGTCACTACCACCATCATCATAATCATCGTCATAATCACCATTATAATTATTGTAACTATTATAATTATTATTGTCATTATTGTTTTTATTGCCATTATTATCATTATTATCATTTTCATGACCATTATTACCATTATTATCATTTTCATAATCATTATTATCATTATTATCATTTTCATGATCATTATTATCACTATTGTCATTTTCATGATCATTATTATCACTATTATCATGATCATTATTATTGTCACGATCACTAACAACAACATTATCATCAACATTATCATCAACATCATCGTTATAAGTCATTGTATTATACTCTAAAGTTTCTTCGTTAGTGCTTTTCAAAATTGATAAAGAATCATTGATTGTGCTGTATCGTTTGGAAGATGAATTGTCGTTTTCAGTTAAACCATTGTGGTTGTCTTTTGCTGATGATGAACTTGAATTTTTTTCATGATATGGATTATTAAATATCATTTCTTGCGATTCTTTTTCAGTTTCAATGGGTTTTCCTGAAAATCCATTTTCATCATTTTCATTCATTTTAAACAAATTTTCTTCTTTTGTTGGTGATTCTATTTCTATTTTATCAAAGAAATTATTACTATTACCATTGCCACCATTGCCAACATTATCACTATTGTCGTCATTATTATTATTATTATCATCATCATCGTCATCGCCACCATTTTTATTTTTTTGTTTAGGTTCATCTTCATAAATCAAGAAACTCATATCTTCACCTTGACCTTTCATATCTTCAACAAAATCATCAAAGTACTTTTCTTCCAAAACATTAAAAACGTATTCTTGTAAAGAAATAAAACAATTGAAGCCTGGAGCTTTAGTTATCTCATTAATACATTGCTTAATTAACTTATCATTTGTCACTTTAACTGGGTAAGTGGCAGCCTCGCCAAAATATGTTTTAAATATGCCAATAGCGTCTTCTTGGATCAGGCTAGTATCTATTTCATTGGATGCAATTTTTTTAAATGAGTCTACCTGAAGCCAAAACCTAAGTAAATTTGCGGCTTCTCTTTCCTCAAGAAATGCCATAAATTCAGCAAAAATCTCTGATTTACGATTAAGGACTGATTGTAAATTTTTGAATCTTGCTGATGTCATATCAATTGAATTTCGTGAAGATCTGGATCTGTTATTGATGCCATTAATATTATAACCATTAATAATATTATTATCAATATTATTATAGCTATAGTTATAAATATTATTATTGTAGTTATAGTTATTATAACTATCGAAATTATTGAATTTGTTATCAGTATTAGAATAATGAGATAAATTTTGTTGTTGCTGTTGATGTCGAGATGATGGTAACGATGATAAATCATTCGTGTGTGAATAAATGGATTGTCCTTGTTCGTTATTAGATGATGGACTGGTGGCAACAGCAGAAGCGGCGGTGGTAGTAGTGGGATCTTGCAATAATTTTTCAGCAAGACCAGCCACTTCCTCTTCTAAAGAGGAAGCTAACTGTTGGAAAAAAGTACCTTCATCTTCATTAGAACCCTCATCTGAAAGATAGTCTACTATGGTACAATTTAACCAATCTGGATCACTGATTGTATCAAGTAGTGGTGAAAAAATATTATTTGTCCATAACTCAGTAAGGAAAGCCATTAATATTTGACTTTGAGACTCGGATGATGGTAAGAAACGTGATAATATTAGACGTGATAATGAACGTAAATTTTGAGTTTGAATTTGTTTACTTGTTGTGAAAGCCAATGGAGATGATTGGTTTTTATCACAGTAAACATCTAAAGATTCATTTGCAGCGATAAATTTTCTATATTCACGCTATTTATTTTTTTAAAAATAATATTTAAATTTGTTAATAATAATTAATAATTTACCCCTTTCAAGAATTAAATATATATATATATATATATATATATTAATTACTTACTAAATGAACAATAAAAGAATTTGCGATTGTATAACTTGACATTACACCTAATTCAATTTTATCTAAATTTTTAAGGCATAAAGATAAATTTATTGCCATAGAATTCATTGAACTCCTTATGTTTTTTGACAACTCTTTTTCATTATTTTCATCAATTGGCTCACAATAAACATCTATTATGTCACGCATAATGTAATCAAAAGTTTTATTTAGCACTTTATCAATTTTTGGTGAAATTGAAAGTATTGTTATTGTTGATTTTGATTCTGATTTTGATTTTAATTCCTAAAAATTTTATTATTTGGAGAAGCAAAGTTTTTTTTTAAGTATATATAAAATATAAATTTATCTCGGTAAAAAAAAATTTTTGTTACCATTGATGATACTTTATTAATATTTTTATTATCTATAAACGGATTGTTTTTTTGTTCTAAGGCTTTTACATCAATTTTTAAAGTGTAAATTCTAATCATATACCCAACTCCACAACCCAGTATCAATACCAGTATGGATGACTTTTGTATGAAACTCCATGTAAACAATATTAATAAATACATGCCAAAAACTAATTTTGGTGAAGTTGTAAAGAGTACTTTAATTAACTCTAAAAAATCTGTTTCGCCATCATTATTGTTGGATGTTGATTGTGTTGATTGTGTTGATTGTTCTGAAATCTTTGTATGTTTGCTTTCAGTCGATGAAATCTGGTTGTCATTCTCATGTTTTATGATAGCGGCAGTAGTTTCTGCTGTTGTTGTTTCTGTGTTGCTTATTTCTTTTGAAGAGGATTTAGATTCTTGAGTTGGTAGGTGATTTTCTATTGAATCAATAACATCAACAACTGATGTATTATTATTATGATTAGTGGGAATTATATTTGCTAGATTTGTTTCTGCATTCATAATTTCAGGATTTTTTATTTCTTCTGATTACGTAAAAATAGAAGAACATTAAATTTACCCAGAAAATCTTACTAAAAAAAGCTAAAAAAATTTACCCCTGGTACGTACAACTCAAGTCTTATTATTTTGATGTTGAACAATTATAATTACATGATTGACCTGAATTTTGTCAATGTTACATATTCATTCACCTTGCTTTTGAAGAAAAAAAAAAGGTTCTTTAAAAGTTTTTCTTTATGAGAATAATAAAACGATAACGAATCGATTAATGAAGCAATGGAAGTGATAATGAATCGAGTGATAAAATGAATCAAGTAGTGATATTTGATGGATGATCCGTCTATGAATAGTGAATTTTAATTACTATTGGTGATCATGTCACGAAAACGACTAATCGAGTACCTTTGCATAAAAGGTTGTACTGTTTCATTATATAAATTATACGCAATGGGAAAAAATACAAAAATTTTTTTTCTTGTTTGACGAGAGTTTACTATGAATGGAAAGGTGCGTGTAACATATGCATAAATTTCAAATTTTTTAACATGCTCTCTACATAAAGCTACGGCTACTCAAAAGACTCGATAGTACCTTATTATTATGAGGGTGTTGGCTAGAGAGATTCATGAAAAACCATTTCATAGAAAATTAATACTAATTATGTCAAAAATTTACCATTCGACACAAAAAAAAAGAAAAAAGTAAGCATTCCATACTATCAAATAGAAAACTGTCAATCTTTTAAATTCTATATAGAGCAGCAGAGAAAGGTCTACTTTAGACGCCTAAAAGAATTTCTTTATTATCTAAATATGTTATTTATATGAAATAGATGGCGCCATTGTGATTTTTGTTTTTTGGTTTTATTTGTTTATTAGTTTCCACTTTAATATTTAAGAACTAAGGCGCAAGAATGATTCTATTAAATATATATCATCTATAAACTAAGTGTAAACGATCTTTAGGACATTCTTCAATTTGTTTTGTTGAGGTGGTGAGGGTTTGTGTGTACGAACTTAAGCTCCTTTACGCGTCCATACTTTTATTAATTTCTAAAAAAGCATCTTCGGTCGTATGTGTATGAAATAAAGGAAAACGAGAGTCCTCTAGAAGGGAATTATGTGAGCAAGTATTATCAGCGCGAGTGAAATTCAAGAGCCTTTCTAGTCTTTTTCTTGTTAATCATCATTCTCTTCAAGTTCTGCTACCATTACTACTGCTAATTTGGAATATTTGCCAAATGAAATAATTTTCATGATTGTTGGATGTCTGGACATTGAACAGTGTATCAAAAATATTTCTTATATAATTCCTATTAATTCAAATATAACGATAATAATTTAAATTATAACATGATCAAAAAACAATTGAATAATATGTTTTTTACTACTGATAATTATACAAACCTTACAAATTATAATATTACGCTAAATATCGCAAGATACGCTTGAACCATTTGATGATTCAGATGAAGCATCATCATCGTCGTACAGCCAAACCTTGTCACAGCGGATTATAATTAAATTCTTGTCATAGCGGATTTTTAAAATTCTGCTTCACATATAAAAACATATAAAACCCCGCTGTGGCAAGATTAGTAATCTTGGCACAACGGATTTTAAATAAAATTTTCTTATATGTCCCGTTCATCCGCTGTGACAAGGTTTAACTGTATATGATATCTCAAATGGGCCTGGACAATAGAAAAGGAGTCAACGTCAAAATCATGATTTTAAGTTGATACCACATATATACGTAACTTGTCGCAAGGAACAACTTTAGCTTAGAAACTATGCCTACTTAAAAATTTTGAGAAATTTTCTGTTTAGTTTTTTTAAAAATAGTAAACAAAGACATCGCAATAGAAACAAGGATAATTGCAAAGGTCATGGTTATGAGTTAACACATTTCTATATGCAATTCATCACAACAATTAATTTTAGCTTAATAACCATGTCCATTTAATAAAATTTCGAGATATTTTCCGTTAAAGGCAATTCGCGATTTTGACGTTGACCCCTTTCTATTCTTTCTCTAGGAAACCAGTTGATCGGTTGAATGTACAAATGTTTTCCAAAACCATCATTATTATATTCGTTTATGTGATATGAAAATGCAAGTATAAGAAACTCTAAATAAATTATTTTTTAAATTCATTATATTATTTACAATGGTGGTATTGATTTTGACTTATCCTATATTTATAAATGGAAAAAAAAATTAATGATAATAATGATACAGCTCACTTTCTCTATTATAAAGAGAATCTGTTATAGACAGTAATATGGACATATAAATTGGCTATTTTTAAAAATTATTATAAGCTGAACAAGTGATATGTCATAACAATATGCTTAATCCTGGATGAAGTTGAAAATACACATATCATATAATTTCGGAAATTTATGATAATGACACGCATAAAAATCTTGCCATCATATTTTCTTCCAGTGTCACATGGCATCATTGTCAGGAAGAAACTTGCAACATTTGGAAAAAATTAAGCCCAAAGAAGTGAATCTTAATCTTTCCTTAAATCTGTAATAGTAACATTTTATTATTGGCGTCACGTAATGTTTATTTAATTTTGAACAATATATAAATTGTTACTTGTACATGGATTTTGTTAAACAGCCCATATATATTTTATTAGAATAAAGTAAAAATAATCTTGGAACAATTCCAGAATGCCTAATAATAACATATTGTATGTAAATAAATTTTCCGATGACTAACAGTATTGCATATTAAACGATAGGCAATAAATCACCAATCAGAAGTCTTCTATATTTTGAAATAATTTGATCTATTTTAACCATGATCCATGCAGAAATGGATTTTACATACTCATTTGGATTATTTTCAAATAAATTTGTAACCCATTGGTTTGTTTCAATCAAATCTTTACTAAAAAATGTTGCTAATTCTTGTTCTGGAAGCGCCTTTAGTATTACACTTATGCCGAAAAGTAATGATGATACAACAGCTACATCATCAAAATATCTTAAAGACAGTATCATATCCCAAAATTCTTTTGAAATTTCTAAATTTTCAACTGTGTTTGCTAATATAAAAAAATTAATTGTTTTTTAAGATACTGATATATACATTAATTGCTCAATTACTCAATTACTCAATTAATTTAAATGAGACTCACTTGAACATTGAACAATAGTAGCCAAAGTTGTTATATATTTACTTAGTAAAATAGGCTCATACATACCTTTATTGATAGTATCACTATACAATATAGTAATATTTTTTTTTAATACATAATACTTTGCATATAAATAAAATGAATAATTGTTCAAAGAAATAAAACTTTTACCGATTACGAATCCAATTCCAAAATCCAGCTGATAATGGAAAGAAAAATGGTTTTGCGGCAAATTCATTAAACCTGTTGACTTTTATTGAACTTGAATGAATGGATTGGACCATTGGTTTTCTTGAAAATCGATTTACTTTGTTATTACTGGATGGTGATGGTTCTTTTGACGTTTCAATTGCGTTAACACTTAAACCGCTAGTTTGTTTTGATAATAAATCAATAATTGAACTTTCTCTTCTGACCTTTGAATAATTTACATAACGTTATTATAAAGATGATCCCAAATATAAAATTTTATTTTTATAGACTATACCTCGATTTCTTCTGGTTGTTCTATTCCTGCTAATTCTTTAGCTCCTGATGCCAATACTGATAACATTGTAATTTTTTCAGAGAGAGAATATCTTTTTTCAAAAAATTCTTTAATAATATACCTATAGTGACATCAATTTGAATTTTATCATTATTGAAATAACAATGTTGATAATGATAATGTGATGACGTTAACCTACAATACAGTATTTTTTGGACTTCCAACTACGAGTGCAGTTAATGCCGCATGTCTTTTTTCTTCAAATTCTTTCAATTCAAATGTATTATTTATTGAAATAAGAACTCTGGCCAACTCATTAGCATTTTCATCTTTAATTAAAAAAAAACCAAATATTGTCATTGATTAAATTAATTAAAAGCATCTTGATTATTAATATATCAATAAATTCATTTTAATACCTAATTCCGTTCCAAAATTGGTTTTTAGTCTAATCAATTTTTCAGCTGTATTCATAGCAATTTCAATCTTTTCAGGATCTTCAGCTGCTTTTAACATTTTAATCAAGTCTATAATATATCTATTAAACAAAAATATATTCAGCATCATATAAAAAAAAAAAAAGATTCTCTATTTTTTTTTAAAAAAAATACATACACAGGAGGCAAAGTATTTTTTGGCTTTGTTGCTAAAGTATCATAATCTTCTTCATTTTCATCAAAATCGCTTTCATCCATTGAATATGGTTCAAAGTCATCTTCATCATCAGAATCTCCAACCAGTTTAGTAGTTTCATCCTCATCAATAACTGTATTTTTTAAATTTTAAAATAGGTAATTAATTGATTCAATAAAAATATATAATTCTTAAAAATAAGATTTACCATTTGATGATTGATCAAAATCTTCTTCAAAAGAATTAGTAATGACAGAAATGGATTGTGAATTATTTTCATCATTAATGTCTTTATTCCTTTTAAATGACCTGTTCTCTGTATTAAATATGATATATGATAAATCTTGCTGGAAAAATAACCAAATTGACATTTTTTATTTTCCCATACCATTATCATCATCATCTTCTTCTTCAGTATTAATAATCAGCAAATTATTTAATCCGTCCTTTGCATCAACCAATTGCCTTAATGTTTTAACTTCTTCATCTTGAGGATCTAACTTGAAATCCAACACGTCATCATTTTCATCAAGTAACCATGAAAGCATCTCAACAGTAATCTGATGAATTTAAAAGTAATATCTTTCACAAAATTGTATATTTTACAGATGTGAAAATCAAATCATGACTAACCATTGCAATTTTACGTGTTCTATCAAAAGAACTTTTCATCCATTGTGTTGTGCCAACACCTATGTCTTTATAAATGTTTATCTTTAATAATATCTCTTTTGGAAGATATCCAAATATAATAAGAATAGCACTAGTGACATCTAACATAATAAATAGTAATTAATAGAATTCTTTGTTTACTTTTTTATTGCTAAATATGTAAATGATTTAACATACAAAGTTGTAATGAATTTGATGCATGCTTGACAAATGTAGTGTCTGACCAAGTTGTAGTAAGTGATTTCAAGACTTGTGTGAGATCTATTTTATTAAATTAAAATAAATAAATAAACATTTTTAAATAACTGTAAAGTGAATTTTTTTTCAATATAAAAAAATTAACCATCATCTGGACCCAATTTCAAGTTAATTTTTTTTGCATTATTCAAGATGATTGAATCATGATTTTCTTGCAGAGATCCCCAGCTGATAAAACAACATAGGACTCTGATAATACTAGTAGGAAAAACTTTCCCACAAATAAAAAATTTGTTTTTAATCAGGTATTTAGCTTTCAAATTCTTATTACTAATTAGAATCTGCAGCAATCTAGAAACTTTTTGAATTAAATGTCGAGACTGATCTTGAATAAAATTATTATTGGAAATTTTGTAAAGATCCCTATTTTGTGCATGAAGTAAAAGTTTAGATAGAAATATTTCAAGAGTATGTGATGGGAATGCATCAATTATATTTTGCCATAAATTATAATAAGTATATGATATTCTATTATCATCCAAATGTTTCATTAATATTGGATATATAATTTGAATAATAATTTCTGTTTTTTAAAAATTTATACAAACAAAAAATTTAATAATAATAATAATAATAATAATAATAATAACATTCAAAGTAAAAAAGGGAACCTGATTGTCCAATTCTACATATTTTTGATAATAACTCCCCACAAGCAAATGTAAGGTTTTTGAAATCATTTTCATTTCCTATGAAATTATTTTAGAGATAAAATAAATATATTATTATTATTAATTAATTTAATATATACATACATATATATATATATATAATACATGCCTTGTGATCTTTCTTTATCACAATAATTTAAAATCATTTTTTCACAATCTACAATAAGCTTACTCAAAAAATTTCTTGTGATATTTTTTCAAACAAATCATTAAAGCTAATCAATTCATAAAGATATTAAAATTTTTAAAAATAAAAATAAAAAACAATAGGATACAAATTATTAAAAAAATCATCATAATCATCCAATTCTTTATTATGTTGTAAATTTTGAATTAATAAATTAGCATTTGCACATCTATCAGGAATTGAACATATTAATGATATAAATTCTTTCCATTCATAAAATCTATCATTTTGATCTGCATCTTTATTATCTATAATTACATCAAAAAAGTCTTGTAAAAAATAATTCTTCAATAATGTATACAAGAATTTCTGATATTTTCTAAGCATATATAATTGTTGTTGTTTAGCATCTTGAGAAATTAGAGGATCTGGTGGTTGGACAGTCAAATGAGTAACCAGAATTTGTAATGATTTTTTTGCTTTTAATTTCTTCTGAAAATTCTTAACACCTGAAGGAACAAAATCTTCAATCACACATTCTGGATGGTCCATTATTTTTTAAGAAATAATTTAGTGCAACATTTTTCGGTGCAACACTAAATTCCTTCCAAAAAAAAACAAGAGATTTAGCAAAATAACTGGTCACTCATTATATGTTATTTTACTCATTATTTGTAAAGTTACTTTATTAACTTTAATATTTTTTTTGCACGAGTTAATTTTTAAAAATGGTTTTTGTTTAAAGTATATGATATATTTATTATAAATATTATAAAATGAAAAAAATAAATATTATTATCTATATTTAAAATATCTAAAGTATTTATATTGATTATTATTAAACACATAATTTACAAGTAAATAAAAAAAGGAGAAATATTCTTAATATAAAAATAAAATAATTAATATTTAATTTATGATTTTTGACTTGCTATTTCTGTTTTTCCGTCACTGGACTTATCAACAAGTTGTTTGGCAGTTCTTGCCACAACAATTACAGGAAAAATATAAACAGTATAAAGTAAAGAAGTCACCACCGAGAAAAGAATTGTGATATCGTCGTATACTATTTATTATTACATAAAAATGTAATAAAGAAATACTTTAGTATGTAATTATCATTATTATTATTGGTGTGAATTTTCTTAAAATGAAAAAAAACTCACCCCTGTCAAAAATAATATTTGGAAGAGAATTTAATGGAAGAGATTTTGGATCATAGAATAGAGTTACTCGTGTCTTTTATATATGTTTTATGTAGTAAATAATATATAAAGGATTGTAAAAAAAAAATTTTTAATAATGAAAAAAATCAAATTGACAAATATATAATTTATATTTATATAACTCACCTTTTCTTTTTCATCCCTGGAAAAAATATAAATCAATATAATTAATATAAATTGATATAATATAAAAATTATTAAATTATTAAATAAATGTGAATTATATTTACGATTTCTCTATGATTTGACTTTTTATAACCTTGATTTCATTATCTTGTTCAGTCATTTTAGTTGATAATGTACAAATTAACTTTTCAACCTTATTGAGATTCTCTACTTGTTTTTTTTGTGTTTCCATCATAGCTTCAAATGATGGAATTATCGCAAGTTTGTCAGATTGTTCTTTGACAGTAGATTCAAGTACAACATTAAGTGATAGGAGTGATTTGTTGGAAATTCTAAGATCAAGAAACTATAACATATATATTAATATATTAGACTATCAAATTTATTATAATAATGATGATAAAGTAATAAAATATATAATATATTACCTTTCTCTGAACCCTTGGATCAGATGATAAACTCATTAATTCATCAAGCTCGGCCTGATCATTATCATTATCATTAGATTCATCATTATCATTACCATCATTATATTTATCATCATCATCACCAACTTCATCATTATAATCCTCCTCATATTCATCGTCATCATTTCTTGAGTCAGGGAAATTATCTGTAAAATTGTTAGCGTTATTTAATTGTGCTGAAAGTGCCACTTTTCTTGGCTTAACAGCTTCAGTTGTTCTTGGTTGTGCTACGTTATCGCCAATATCCATCATAGCACTGGCTGCAATTCTAGGCTTAGGTGATCTGGCTTCACTATATAAAGAAGGTTGCTGATGTTGATTGGGATAATAATTGTGGTTGTTTTCATAGGTTGTGGCGGTTGGTACGCGGGGAGGAAAGTTAAATGTTTGTTTTCGTTGTGGATTGTATACTTGAGGACCTGGATCACTATAATTTGTTAATTCAGTACGAGTGTCATGTGGACGATATGTAACATCAGACCAAGCTCTAGGAGAAGCATTTGATGGCTTGGTGGCAAATCTAGAATTGATTTGGTTATATTGTGAATTATTATTATAATAACTTTCATTATGTTGATATTGAGGTTGTTGATATTGATGGGGAGGAGGCTGATATTGATATTGGTTTTGGAACTTTTGATGATGTTGTTGTGGTTGATGCTGTGGAGAAAACTCTGTTGAATTAAATTCGATAACAGAATTTGCTTTAACTTTTGGTTTTGGAAACTCTTTTTTATAAACCACTTCAGAACGACTTTTTGATGATAAATGATTTTGGTTTTTCGCCTGATTGAAGGCAAAACCTGCTGCGTCAATAATTGATTTCGTTTCATCTTTTGTATTTTGTCTTGGACTGTTTTCAACTCCCATTTTTTAAAAAAATTTCTTTATAATGAAATTTATATTAATATGAAAGAAAGAAATTTTATTTTTTGTCGACTAATAATAATGCGAAGTTAAAATTATTATTTTTATTCTGTGTAACAATTTCATGTTTTTATGTAGAAATCTTTTTAAGTAAATTTAGGAGAAAATTTACTTTTTAAATCCAAATAATGCACAATTTTTTTTACATTGTTAGGTACGCACGCACGCCGCCGGAAGCATAAAAATAACTTTCTATTTTGATACAACCAAAAAATTACTTACAGCCATTTTTCATTTTACAATGATAAAAAATTGACGGATTTGTTTCGAGAATTTTATCATTAGATGAGAAACTTCATGATGGGCAAAGCAAGCATTTGTTCGGGAAATCATGTTTGCTTTTAGTCGTACCATAAATATTTTAGATGATAATAATTTAAGTTTTCGCCAAACTGTAGCCCAAAATTGGCAGACTAGCCTCAGGAGCTTCCATCTTCAATTGTGAAATGTCCATGGTGAGCGAGGAAAATATTTATTGGAGATCATATCTGTTTTTTATTTTTACATGACGATAGTCCGTCTTCAACTGCCAGCGGTATCAGGATTGGAAGATTTGCCTTAGGAGCATTGAGCTTGAATCAAGAGAAATAGTTTGTGAGTGGGGAGGATAAATAAATATTTGTAATGTTTTCCTTTATTCACATTGTAATATTCTCTGGATTTATTTATCAATGCTATATAATACTGATTATTATACAAACAATCGTATTGATTTGTCATCAACGCCAACTAATAATAATAAGGCTGATGTCGCAAAATTTTCAGGGCTAAAAATTTTTGTTCCCTTTGACAAATTAAAGGTGCGTTGTTTTTTCAAAAAATCTTTCTCTATCGCTTTATCAATTCTGCTACTCTCGTTTTTGTTTTCATTTTTTTTTTATAACTGAACTCAAAAATATTAATAGTACGTTTCATGATTTTTTATTGTTTTAAATAATTCTTAGAGGAGTGGGGAAATTAGTGAGGGAAATGTATAAAATATAGAATTAAATATTTACATCGTTTAAGAAAAATTATTAATTATCATTAGACAAATTCGTTAAAAATTATAGCAATAACTACCGGTTGTTATTTAAATCATTAGTTGATAATTGTATCAGAGCCATCGACTGCAACTCCCAAACCTAAGCCAACCAATCTACGTAAATGAAAATAACTATCACCAGTAAGAGAATTAATTTTTGTTGATATTTCTTTTAATTCTTCATAATTTTGTGGTACAAATGGAAATTCTTCTGCTGCTTTACATAAAGCGGTCGTGACATTAATAGTATTTGAGATTTTCATCATGACGGGTTCAATACCAACTTGACAGATTGCACAAAACCATGTATCAAAATTTTGGATTTCATCTTTGTTCAAATTCACACATGCACAATGATACCATTCTTTACACCTGTCGCATTGAATCATCATATTGAAATCATCTGGATTTCTACAGAAACAATAATGTCTTTCGTTTAATGGAGGTTTGTCTTCGTTATTTGCTAAATAAACATATCTGATCAACTCGAGCCATTTCTGAATAAATTCCTGGTAATTAAATTTTATAAATGGAACTTTGTGATAATTTAATAACCATATTCTTTGTGCTATTTCGTGACATAACAATTTAACGCATTGCGACCAATCATTGGATACTTTAATATAGCTAGAAAGATCCTGAATCTCTATATCAAGCCCCCCTTCTTTTATCCTATAATCAATATATTCCAATACGTGAATATGTGGTTTCTCTACTTCTTCAATATAGTTATTAATCATCATCATATCATTCATGGCGTCTTGAACAGTTTTTTGCATAGCTATGATTAATTCGTTCAAATGAAAATCCAGAACCATAAGTTGCAGGAAATGACATGGCTTATCATAACACTTACATATCTTTGATGAAAATTGAACTGCGTGTTCTAAACAAAGTATTTTTTTTGAACATTTGAAATGTAACGATGAAAGATAGCTGAATCCATTACAATAAGCACATTGCATCTCAATATCATCGTTCGGATCCTGGGCGCAAAATATTGGTTGTTGAGAAATGGCCAGCTTGGTAGTAACTTCATGACGTAACTTAATTTCTTCTCTGCATATTTCAGTAAGTGGTTCCTTCAACCATTTCATAGTACCGTAATTTGAAAGATTTGCTATTCCTATTTGAAGAAGTAACTTTTCATGAGAGAAAACAGGCAATCTTTTAATATCTTTATAAAATTTAACTGAGTCGTATCCATAACCAATCCAATCAGGAAGTGCAAAATTAACCGCCTCATTAAGATTTAACTAAATAAATAAAAAACTATTAATAATCTATAAAGTTTAATTTAAATGCTGATATATATATATATATTAAAGATTTCAAAAGTACATACACCTTGATTAAAACCTGAATGGTAGGCTTGTGGAAAAGTAACTATAAATTGGTTTGGTCTCTGATCAATAGCATATACTTCTATGCCTTCTTCAACCAGTTTTTTTGGATTCAATATAGTGGTCAATTGTGTTAATAGATCTGGTTGATGTTGGAAAAGTTCAGGTAAAAGTTTTTTGGCAGCGAGTTCAAATTTTGAAGCATTTGATGATGGAATTCCATACCAAGTTTTGGTTGCCCCCCAGTGCATATAATTAATACTATAGGTGTAATGATCTTCCACATGCCAACAAAAAGCCGAAAATATCATCCCAACGTAAACCCATGGAAGCATCATTCCTGGAATGGCGGGTGTTATATGATGAAGTAAAGATCCTGGTAATCTTGGAAGATTTTTAAGATTCCAAACACAATTTTTGTATGAATTATTTAAATCTCTTTCACTACAAGGAAATCCACTATATAATTAATGAATAAATTATTTTATTTTAATATAATTAATAAAAATAAAAATAAAATAAAATAAAAAATAAAAAAAGTTTACCTTCCATAATCAGTAGAATTTACATCAGCTCCATAATAAACTTCTGTATCATCATCTACTTTATGAGCTAACCTCCAAAATTCCGATTCGATATAATCTTCAATTGATATACCTGGTGGAAGTGGATATTCTTCAAGATAATCTTCCTCGAATTTATCAGCCAGTTTCTGAAACTCACCCAATGTAAATTCTTCGCCAGCCTCAAAACCAAACTCGATTCCGGTCATAAGCAAGCAAGTGGGACAATACCATTTCGAATTTTTATGCAAGGTTGTTCTTTTGATTTTAAGACATTCAGGATGATAATATTTATTACAATCGCCACTACAATGCAATAATCCATCAATTTCCGATGAAGTATTGCCACATTCTTCACATGTATTATGTACTTGATTTTTATCCATCAATTCATTTTCATCGTCAATGTCGAATTGATTTCTATTTGGTTTTAGATGTTCTTGTTTTGAATTGGCCACATACCTTTCATATGGCTCGATAAACTCATAATAACGTTCTTTGACTGTTTTAGATGCTGATGTGCATGTCTTGGAATAACCTCCTTCTTTAATTTCTCTAGCAACTTCTGCCCATTGTTTATTTTTCCCAATCTGAAATAATAAAGTGAGTGATAAATGAGAGAAATGACTTAATAATGGTTAATTAAAAATTGAAAATTGAAATTTTTTTATTTTACGATTTACCACCTCCAATGGCCCTCCTCTATCATAGACCGCTCTGGCAAGTTTATGTAAATCAATGGGTGTTTTATCTAATTGAGGCAATTTTGTAAACGGTCGACCTTGTTGGTCATGAAAAAGTTGTAGTTGTTCAATATAATTTAACTTTGCTCTAGTTTCTCCCTCCATCATATTAACTTTTTGTATACGAGTCTTAAACTTAAATGTCTAAATAAAGATATATTAGAGTTCATGAAAGTTGGAATTCAAAAATTCTTAGAATTAAGTATTATTTTATAATAATTTACTTCAATGTCTAATGAGCAACCAGGAATCCAACCCTCTGGTGGAATTATTTTGATTATTCCATAATTCTTTCCTTCGTTAGAAATACTAGTAATATATTTATAGGGGTCTTTGAATTCTTTCCAGGTTGGATAATAAGTTTTACCTTCGGGAAGATTATAAAGTCGTGTTGATTTTATATCATCATGATATTTATAATTTGTTCTAACAGTAGAATAATCAAATTTTATATTTTTATTATTTTTAGTTCTTAGAGATCTAGTTTCCATCTTTTATTTTATTGGTAATGGTAACGGTGGAACTACAAAGTGCATTTGGTGAGTGTAATGAATATCAAATTTGTAAAAAAAAAAATTTTTTTATATCAAAAAATTTCCATCTTAAAATTTATAAATTAGAAAAATTATTTTGATCAAAATTACAATACTAAGTCGCTACGTCATAACGTCGTTAAATATTGCACAAAACAAGCTTTAACATAAATGTGTGTGAATGTGACATTATATGAAACCTAATATTGTTATTCGTGGGTTCTAATTGATTTAATTAATTGAATATATAAAAAATTTTTTTTTGCATCACATATATGGGGGTGCTGTAATATTTAAGAGGGCAGAATCACTTTACAGCGATCCTTTCCTTAAAAACATGGTACTGATCGGTCATAGGTAGGTGAACTACCTCAACATCTGAGTCCTTTCTTTACAATTTAATTTATAACATATAGATTATAATTGGTGAAAATATTAGATCCTGTCTGCTTAATAAAAAAATGAGGAATTGTACACCGGATACCTTCATTAGAATCCCATTTTATTATTATTACACACAATAAATTTAATAGGTTCCAAAAATTTTATTAAAAATGTTGTCAAAAATAACAGCAACAACAGCAAAAATAACAAATTTATCATTATCTAAATTTATCTCAAACAATTATCACAACAGCTCAAGAAATTGTTATCACTAATCATCAGAATGAATTAGTAGCAGAAAGGTATTTATCATATCAGCATATCTCACTCATTATAATAATATGGGGCATGCTGCAACAAATCCAGACACAAAGTGAACATTGGTATTACCAGAATTTCAGGGATCAAAATTTAGTCATTCATCACAAATGTACACTCAATCCAAGGATCTACATTCTCAAAACATGAGGTTCAGCCTTTTAACAGGGGTGTCTGGTGGTTTGGTGGTTCGTGTAACCCAAATTTTTAATTAGCAGATTGGGTGATGGTTTACCGGTAAGAGGTTTGACCTTAGGATCGATGTCTCAAATAGTAAGGTTAACCCTTGTTGTAGATCCTTGGATTGGCTGCAAATGTAATGCAATTAACAATTTTATAATGTCCCGTTTTTGTTACCTTTCCTGTTTCTCAAGTGATATATAGAATTATCCCTATATGAAAATAGTAATATGAAGCTAATTTACATTAGGTCTACCATGGAATTATAAAAAAAGGAACAAGGTAAAAAAATTGCACCTTACATTTTCAAAATAAATGATACTCATACACTGGAAGCTTATCTAAGAAAAGAAAGAATTACCTATGAAATTTACCAAGAAAGAAAAATAATAAATGTTAGAAAAAGAAAGCAGCATGATGATGCATTATTACCTAACAAAAAGCAAAAATCTTTAAAAGGAAAATAACTATCATTTTCTTTGATAGTTGGAATTATACAGAGGGAAATACCTAAAATTACTTTCTTATTTTCAATCAAGATCATTTTTTAATCTCTTTAACTTCAATTTGAGCAGTTAATTGACCATTTTGTTGATCTTTTAATTTCCTGTTTTCTTCTTCTAGATGATTAATTTTCTCTTCTAAACTTTTTATCTTATCTAATAACTCCTGTTTTTGCTTTTTACTTCACTCTTCTGATTTTTCCTGAAATTCGGCTACTTCTTCTCTTTCAATTTCTAAGGCTTCTTTAGTCTCATTTAGTTGTTCTTGTAGGGAGCTTATTTGTCTTTCATAAAAAGTAGACTGACTTATTTCTTCATGAGGTAAGAGAGGAAGTTCCTTCTCTTCTAAATCT
>CAUDNR010000170.1:4738-29966 GCA_958430865.1 Entrophospora sp. SA101 | reverse complement strand
CTGGTAGTCCAACTTCATGTTAAGATTATCGCTTAGTGGTATTTGTTTACCCTGGCAAAAAATACATCAAAATAAAGTTTTTTCATATATTTGTTATTTTTTATGATTCAAGTAACAATTTGATTAAATCAGGCAAGTTTGTGTATGAAAGCATGATTTTTTTCTTCATTTTTTCATATAAAATTCCATGTTGATCAAAAAAATTTTATTAGTGAGTGACACTTGACCCCCTGTAGATCCGCAATGTCCTGTAACTGTTATAAGTGACATATTAATATATTAGTCACAGGACATTGTGGTGTTTGATGGCAGTTGATCATCAAACATATGTTACATCAATATAACAAATTATTATGTGTGGATTTTTTTAGTATCTTTATCATATATTTCAATACATTGTAAATGTTGACAACAAAATTCAACTAACAATATATTTTTTTGAAAATATGAATTATAAAAAGAAATTTCTATTAATTTATCAGTTGCAATGTAAATTTTTATGGTAAAATTTAATAATAAATTGAATAATTTTAAACCATGATAACTTTTTTTTTTTATAATAAAATTAAACAAAACTTTTTATAGTTTTGTTGTTTAAGTCTTCTATAATAAAGTTACAGAGAGCTTTTTTCCCTATCTCATTTGGTTATAAAGTTTTCCTATTAGCAATCTTTTTTCAATTTCTTTAGGATATATAAAAAAAAAACTCTCTATAATCTAAAGGCTTGTTCTATTTACTATAATTTCCCTTAGTTTCATGTCTGTATCTCTTTATTTGAAGGCTCTGATACAATTTTTATTTATATAGTTTTTATGTACAGTGTGTTTCAAAAAAAACCGGAAAATTATTGTTGCTGGAAAATTTTTGTAACTTTCGCTAAAAAAACAATCTAACTTATTTCAAATAAAATTTAAACAAAGATTTGCTTTTTAAAGTTATTTTAAATCATTTTCTAACCGAATCTGATGTTTAGTTTTTGAGTAATTAGCTTTTAAAATGCGCAATATGGTTGAGTTCTACTTTTTTTTTTCCAATTATATTATTAGATAAAAGGGATACATCTACCTGATAAACACATCACATTATGAGCATTTCATTCACAAATATCTATTTCAATATTAATATTAATAAGTTGAACGAAATAGGTGATTTGGCTCATATATAGAAGAGTTGATTGTTGGTTCACAGTTGAGATCACGTGATTTAATACAATTTATCTACTGGTTTTTTTTGTTTCTTCAAAATATTTAGTAACCATTTATCAAATAATGAAATAAAAGTCAAAATTTTCAAGGTCTGGGACAATTCATTATTAAAAAAACGAGATCTAATTCCTGATTTGTTTCAAATTAGTTTAATTTGATCAAAAAATCAAGATGTTGGTTTATTAATTAAAACTAATAGTGAAAGCATTTTGTATTAAAGTATAGTTAATAAAAAGTACTGCTATTAATCTATCGAATGGGCCATTTTTCATACAAATCAATGCAGTGGTTGTTCCACAATGATTGATTTAATTTTTCCGGTTTTTTTTGAAACACACTGTATATTTTTATTTTTTCAAAAAAAAAAGTTTGTTATTGATCGGCATCATGTTACATCACCTAACTTTGATTTAATTAGGGCATCTCACACCCACCGTTTTATATCAAGCTAGATAATTATCTGCTGTATAGAGCTTTAGGCTCGATTATAACACCTATTACTATCGCATTATTTATTATATGATCTTTTTTTCGATGGTGATGTACTGAAATCACGAGGTTAATACATACGCTAATACTAATTGGTATATTTATATTATTGGCTCCCTTTACAGGCAAACGTGTAACACAATGAGAGCTTTGAAATATCATGTGATCCATATTACCCGATCTTTTTTTGTTGCGAAATTATTACATGTCATTACCGTAAAGTCTGGAAAGATAGCATCCCCTACTTTAAAACAATTGAGCGTCAATATAAAAAAATTGTTACACATGTAAAAAGGGGATGCTATCTTTCCAGACTTTACGGTATTACATAGTAAAATGACTCCACAACTAAAGGAATTTTTGGGAAATCTCTATAGCTTTGTCCCTTAGCTTGTGAAAAACAACGAATTTCCTATTTTTATTTTTAGTTATAACCATTTTTGAAAATTGTCGTGTTAAGGTGAGCTTGTACTATATGTTATTGGATGATGGCATTTACTTTGATGAGCATATGGTGTATAAAGTTCCGCACCATTAATGGTTCAAAAAATCAAAGGGGGGTGAATTACGCACAAAGTTTATGGTAAATGTGGCGCAATAATTCCAGTAAAGTTTATTATTATTATTATTATTAATTATTATTAATTTATTTTTTACATATATTAATATTAAAAAATTTAAACCATTTCCTCTATTATAAGAAATAAAATATATAATTTTTTTTTAAGTTATTGTTATGTTTAATAATTATTAAATGAAAAATCTAAATATTATTTTTTTTTATTAAACAATTTTTCTTTATTAAATAAAGAAATTTTAAAAAAATTAATAAACCCAAACTAATTAATTAATTAATGGTCTTCACTATCTCTTAATCTAACTCTTTCTTCTGAATTATTTTCACTATCAATATCTCGATATCTGGTATTTTGACTTCTTTCTCTAATGTTTTGTTGTAGTTGATCTGATGATTGTCGACTTTGTTTACCTTCTTCATTTTCTTCGTCACTATCACCAAAATGATCAACATCATCTGATTGGAATAGTGGTGTCTCTATAACCAATTCCCTATTAAATATAAGATTAATGATTTAGCATATAGTAATGAATATTAAATAATAATAGTTTTTTAAAATTTACATTTCGTTATTTTCAGCTTCGACAGCAGCTTTCATTGCTTGACTAGTTGTAGTTCTTCTACGCCTAATAAGTTTTCCTCTAAATACCCAGATTACTAAACCAACAACACCAATTATTACAATTATAAGTGTAGCAGTTCCACTAAAAAACAATAGTAATAAATAAATTAATATTTTTGGCAACGATTGATAATAATGATGGCACAATGATTTCTTACGCGTTATAATATTTGTCCCAATCTTTTGTATTATCTTCGGTAGGATTATCTCCGGTAATAATATCCTATATAATAAATGGATAATTATTACATACACTATTTTATATTTATATTTATATACTATCACATAATTAATACTAACCTCGGTTCCAATTTTAGAAGTAAAGGCTTGTTTTGTTAAATTGCCATTTAATCCGATGAATCTGTAAATAATATCCAAACTTTGAACTGGTGCATCATATGGTACCATATGACTTGCTTTATATATAACTGCATATGTAAGATTTCTTTCACTTGTCACCTCACCGACAATTTCATCATTAATATACCAAGGTTTCGCTGTATTATTCTATAAAATCAATAATATTGGATGAGGTGAATGGACAAACGAACCAACGAACTAACGAATGGATGAATCAATCAACCCATCAATCTATCTATCATATATAAACTGTATTACGCACCATAAATCCTTTAGATCCATTCCACTCCAAATTGCTTATCATATCTCTTATTCCATTTACATTGCAAACGAAATCTTGATCACCACTTTAAAAAAAAATATTATTGAAAAAAAGATTAATAATCAATATTGTTCAATAAAAAATATAGAAAAGTATAGTAATATTTATATACTTGTATAATAATACGTTAATATTTTTCAAAAGATCTGGCAACAGCTAGATAAAAAAAATACATTAATTATTATTAGTAAGTTTTACATGAATCACCAACATCAATATATATGTGTGTGTGTGCGCACACACACAGGCATATACACATATACATACAGTGACTGATGGTGGTGATACATCGTCGTTGAATAGACGTCCAACACCCCCATTACATTCAACCCATCCAAGTTGTTGGGAGTCTGCATGAATTGCTCCAACAACATCCGTTCTCTAAAAAAAAAAAATAATTAATTCTATATAGATTATATTATTTCAATATAGAAAATATAATAGTGATAGTCACTCTTAAATATGATCTAATTGTTGTTAGTTCATATGGCCAATTTATTCCACATGACGGAAAAGTATCAGTATAATCTCTAATATCATATTGATTAATACAATTGTCATCATTGCCACTCCTACTACATTAAAAAAAAACCCACAAAATCATTATTATTATTTGGAGTATTTTTTATAATACCTTTCTATTCCCAATTAAATATTAACAAATACAATACCTTCGGCGTGAACTTTCTAATACTGTTGAAAGAATATCTTCACAAGAATCTAAATGTATTTGTACTTGTTTATTCAACATACCCTTACATGTTTCCAATTGCTTTTCTGCAAGAGTCTTTAGTGTAAATATTAGTATATGTATATAATAATTAATTAGTATATTGTTAGCAGATGAATCATTATTTGTTTACCTTATGTTCACTATCTAAAAGATTTTTTTCCACGGCAAATGTGTAATAAGCATTATACTAGAAATATTAATTAATTAATATCATATGAATGTATTAAAAAGTCTGATATGTATAATCAATATTAATAATGATATTTTACCTGACTAACTGGATCTATCCATCCATTACCAATTGCGATGCCTTTTATATTGTACTTTAGAATAAAATTATAATGATAGTATTAATTTAAATAATTCAATCTCATTATACATAGTGCATTAAATAAATAAATAAATAAATACTTTTAAAAGTTCGGAAGTTTTTCTTTTATGATTACGATCTATAATGGCTTTTGCAATATAAGGTATAAAGGTCCCCGCATAACTTTCACCAGTTAAATAAACCTGTGTTGGAAATTTTTTATGGAAAGAAAATTCAATATATTAATTAATTAGTAAATCATCGATCAATTTTTAGAGGGGTATCTCTCTTACTTCATCTTGAGAAAATTCAGGAAATATTTCAAAAAATTTATCCAAAAAAAGCAAAAATTGAGTTGGAATCTAAATAATATTAAAATAACTACGTTAATAATAATAATTAAAGTCAATATAATTTATTGTTATTATTATTGCTAAATATTCACCTGCGTAATATTTGTTAAATAATTATTACTATCTGCAAAACTGAATCCAGTTCCAGCAGGTTGATCAACTAATTCATAAAAAAAAATTTATCTAATTAGTAAATATTAATAATAATAATAATAATAACAATATTGCTAAAATTATCTTTATCATTATTATTATATTATTATTGTTATTATTATCATTATTATTAAAAGAATATCGATATACCATATAATACGTTCGCATATTCATTCCATGAACTGCTAGTCGAGTTCAGTGTTTGATCAGAATTCATTCTCCAGGGTCCATTTTCAAGAAATACTCCGTCCATACTAATTAATTGTTTTTTAAAAAATTTATAAGTTATTTGGATTATTTAAGTAATCGTGTAATTTGATTATTATTATTATTATTATTATTATTATAATTAATTACCTTGAACTAAAATTTTATATTAGGAATTAAATAAGGGATTGTTTAATATTAAAATTTTTTTCCTGAAATCAATAATTAATTCTTTAATCTAATCGAAACTAATGTCTCTTCTCTCTTACCATCCAGGGCCTAAAAAATTCAATTATAAATTAATTCATATTATGATATTATTATGAGGTCAATTACATTATTCTAATTACTAACCTCCATTAAGCCAAATGATCTTTTGGATCGAATATTTAAAATTTAAAAATTAATATTATCTTATTCATTAAATAAAAATAAATGATCGATGATTTAATTAAATCAATTAATTACCAATCTTGATTTATCAGCAATATGTTTATTATGAAACAACCAAAAGAATATATTGGTATTTGTCTCTTTATTAATTTTAATATGTCTAAATTAATATAATTAATAAATTTAATCATTCGGGATTGTGAGCTTTACAAAGTTAATAATTATGAACAATCCTATTTACCCTGCATGAGTTTTCAATAAGTCTTGGTTGTCAGGAAGTCCAGGAAGTGATTTAACGAAATAATCTGCGGCTATTAATTAATGAGGAAGGAAAGTACGGGTTTTTAATATTTGGTTAAAGTCTCAGCAAGATGTGCTTAGCATTAGCAGATGTAAATTAGATGGATGAGTATAAAAAACATATATATATAACAAACCATTTTGTGCGTATGTGAACCCTCCTGAGGTTATTATATTAATAATTAATATATTAAGTATTAAAAGTATACTATTAAATACTTTCATTTTTAAATTTAATTTTTTGAAGAAATTTTTTAATGATTGATTTACGTGTGTAACAATCGTAAATTAATAAAAATTTTGGCAGCACAAATAATACACTTATGAGGAGGCTTCAAAAGAGTCCCATTATTATATATATAGTTACTATAGAATATTTTTGGACAAGATTTGCATTCAGCAAATTAAATTCACGCGCCCAAAATTTCAACGGCCACATATTAATATTAATATTAACACGGTTGAACCTTATTACGTTTCATAAGAAAAAAAAAAATAGTTTTTCTCATTGCATTTGGCCTTTACAGGATTTTTCTTCAAGTATTTACCATCGTAATATACTTAATCTCGAAAACACAAAGGAAATATTGTCTCGTTACTTGTACATTAAGTCAAGCCATGTTGGTAAAATTAGGACAATCTTAAGAGCGAGTTGTCTTATTTTTAACGATGTTTATTATCTTGAGTTACAACTGGCTGAATTCGTCATATCTGTCTTTGGGAACAACAAAACAATGTTCAACATTATTTTCTAGTTTTCTTTGATTTTAACATTATACTTTATCGGATATTTGGAGGAGTTAGTGAGTCAATACCCTCAGATTGGTGTTGATAAAAGACACACATACAATATCTGTTTATTCGATTCCATCAACCTTGTAATAAGTTTTCTATTTAAGATTTTTAAGAGTCAAAGTACCCCTATTGCTGTTGGTAGATGATGCCCAGGGTCAACCAGCTCACATATTTCAAACGTTCCATTTCTTGTAAAAACATGCTTAGTAATTCTCAAGTAGAAAAAGTCCACAAAATCCTGCGTATTACCCAAGGCCTCAGCTTGATGACAAATTTCTGCAACTCTATAACCAACACAAGAACCAAATTATCCCACTTTGTTTGGATTATCTTGTTAACATGACTTTGTAGAGACAGCATTTCTGCCTCCACTCAAATCAGATCCTTCAAAAAATGAATAAAGTGCAAATCCTAACTTCTGTCTCTCTTCTGCTGCATGCATCACCTCATATTTCATAAAGTTTACTAACATAATCAACATCAATGTTGACGTGGAATTCGTTATTTTGAATCCTTACCAATATCCGAGCTGGAATAGCTAAAGGATTGTTCTTTGCTTCATCAATCTTGGATCTTTCCAGGCCGTCATTTAGTGTAAACCTAACATCTCTATCTGTCCCTTTTTTTCATAGACAATTAATTGTTTTTCCCCAGAACATAGATGAGATAATAGGAAAATCAAGATTTCTCAATGCAATGATTGCCATTACCAGTTCTTGAATTTTGCGTTATTAAAGAAGCTTAGGTAGAATTTGCAGATCATGAGAATTGAAGGTGTATCACCAGTGTTGACATAGAACTTCTTTCTTCTGGGAGGCAAAAGAACTTGTCTTTATCAGCTTTCCACAAATCAATCTATGGGTGTTTTATTGGTTGAGTCTTTTGTTTGCTGGCTCTGATTACAAAGTAACGAGAAACAACATAACACAAATCAGGTTATGAACCTTCAGAAATCAATCTAGCATATCAACCAAGATAAGTCTAAAGTTGCAGTATTCTATAAATAGACAAAGTTCAAGCGATTGTATATTTCTTTAGTACTCCCAATACTACCAAAAATTAAGTTCAGTGATGCTAATATTCATATGATTTTATAAATTTTTTTGTTTTTTATTATTACAATATTAAAACCTATTTTGTACAATAATAAATATGATTTAAATTTATATTCTATTAGGTACAATTGAAAGAATAGAATTAAAAAAACATACTGTAAAGAACTCTTTTTATTTCGTGCCTCCTGTTGTATAATATATATATGTAAGTAATATTAGCTTTGAATAGATATAAATGATTTGAAGGATTTTAAAGATTTTGTGATAATTTAAATCAAATCAGGAATTGTGAAACCAAGTTGTTGAGTATCTATAATAATAAATAGAACAAATGCAAATGAATAAAAATATAGTTGTATTAATGTAAAATTGCCAAAATTACCTTTGATCGAGTCTAGATTTCCAAAATCCATAAGCCTACTAGTATAAACAGCCTTATCATGTAATTTTGAAATTAGTTTATTTGAATTTTTAGACTTAATTCTATCACAAAATCCTAGTATATCGGATTCTTCTAATTTTCTTTATGTCTATCAACAAAAATATATTTATTAAGAACTTACTATATTAGGTCAAATTTTTGGATTTGCGTCCCAACATTGTTGCATTAACTCAAGAAAAAATTCTGGCATAACATCAATAATTGGTGGACGAAAACCCTGACAAATTTTCATTGCTAAATCAAAGTCATGTGGCTGATCAGAAAATGCTATTTGGCCTGAAGCGACCTCCCACATAAGGATACCAAAACTATACATATCTGAAGCTTGTGTATAAGGTTGCTTAAGTAAAACCTCAGGTGCGGCATAAGGTAAAATAGCAAATATGCCATCATTTATCGAATTAACTTTACAAGTTAAACCAAAATCGTCTACCCTTATCATAGGTACGAGAATTGTAGAAGAATCCTCATCATCATCATCCAACATTATATTGCCATTATGTAGATCACGATGAACCAGACTAGCTCGATGTATTGTGAAAAGAGCAATTGACATTCTCACGAGAAGATAAAGTTTAGTTTTCCATAACATTTTATTTCCAAACGATTTGCCTAATGAATCACGTAGCGCGCAAACTGTGTTATCATCATGTATTCCTTTGTTTCTAGATTATGGGTTATTCCATAATATCTTATAACATCATTATATCCATCAAAACTTTTCATTGCTACATATAATAAATGGATAAATTATAATTTAGAAGAAACTTTTTTTAAACCTCCCACTAAACTTACCGCAAATATAACTGTTAAGTTGTAATAAAAAATAACATTGATAAGATATAACATAGATTTTATTAAAACGAATTTTAAACTTTGAATAATTCGAAAAAGAAACTTGCCTCAGAAAACCATTCTTCCATATTTAGTCCCAATTGATTAATACTTTTAAGAGCAACAGGATGATTCTCTTTTCTAGAAAAAATTTCGATCTTATCTCGATCAAAGGTTTTCGGCCCGTCCAACCATATCGCAGAATACACTTTCCCGTATCCTCCTTTTGCTAAATAATGAACATTGACTAGTCTTTCGTATGGAATCCATTCTAAATACTGGCACCATTCAGTTGCATCAAGTTGAATGTCTTGAATACATTTGTCTATCGTTTGGTTACCACATGACCAATTAGAAAACTCGTCTTGAAAATACGAGGGAAGACATAGATGACAACAATAAGGATACTTATTTTTTATATTACATTTAGGACAATTATCCATTTTGAAAAAACTTTGTTAGGAAAATTGAATTGAAAAAAAAAGGATTATTTTAACAGCACCGATATATATATATATTAATATTAACATATTTATTTAATTATACAGACAGAGCACAAGTGAGAAAAATAATGCCATTTTTGTTTAACAGGATAAGTTCAAAAGTTTTTTGTTTGTTTGTTATGTGTTCCACGTGATTTGGTTGTTTCTCTAAAAGGTAAATTTCTAGAAACTAAATTCCTATAAAAGAATTACTAACATCTTACATTGAACTTGTAACCAATCCTAACGATCCTGCATCAGGCCTCTAGGCTCAAGAATTTCCACAAATCTTTGTCTAAAATAGTGAGATACTTTCCTTTATATTCACATTAACGCGAATTATCTTCCATTTAGGGCTTCTATTCGAATTACTCGTTTCATTCGTTATGAATTTGAGTATTCAAATTACATTGAAAGTTTATTCGAATAAATTTTTTAATTCGAATAAAATTAATGATTCGAATAAAACTAGCAATTCGAATAAAATGAGCGATAATAATAAAATTATCCAATCCAATTAAAATTTTTTATCTATTTTTCCTTAGTCCTTGAATATAGTGATAATAATAAATAGTAGTAGCTGACATTTTCCTTAAGTCATAGTACTAGCAATTATAGTAGTATTATAGCTTGTAAATATAATTATTGTTTATATCATCTTGTTAGAGAAATAAGACCTATATTTTATAAAATGAATAACTAGTAATTTGGATAAAACGAATAAAATGATAAAATGAATAATCCGAATCAAATGAATATAACGAATAATTTTTTTAATTCAAATAAGGATTCGTATTACCAATAGAAGCCCTAATTCCATTCTTAAATATAATCTACAAGACTGCCTTCTGGATAAATTATATATATCTCGTATGGATACTAATAACCCATTACCATCTTATACAGATGCTATGGGCACTCGGAAATTATCGGTAAATCTAGAAAATGTAAATATTGCGACTAACATTCTGGGTAATAATGTTAATACTGAATTGGGAAAATTTGATATTGAGAGTAGTGTGGATAATACTCCAGATAATGTGAGTGATTTATAAAGAAATCAGGCCAAATAAAAAAAATAGATGTATAATTCCATCCGAATAAACATTTCCATGCCGGTATTCCCCTTTGATAATTATTTTAACTTCCATAACCTTGATCTTCTGCTATCCAATTCTCAAGTGTATAAGTGTATATTTACCTCCAATATATTCCCTGATCGTAACTTCTTTGCAAAAACCTGAAGGGATCCTATAAATATTTTTGACTTTATTTTAACCAAACTCGATTAATTAGCACATTTTTTTGATTGTCGTAAATGCATTTACATTGTTTTTTTCTGCTTTATTATACTTGTTCTATATATCCAAAGAAGATGTAGAAAGAGATGGGTAAAAACGGTTTAAAGAAAGGTCAGTGTATCAAATCTATTTATACTAATTGCTTTTATTTTATAAATTTTATTATAAATTTTATTAATAACATTTCAAACACATTAACATTTTTTTAAGCGTTTATAATGTTGAACTTGGTATCGCAAATAGAAATTTTTTTATTAACTGGACCTTTAAGTGCTGTTTGCAGTACATTAGTTATTTATTTAGCGATAGAATGTAATACATTGGATGAATATAATACTATCAGTGATTTAGCGGAACAAAAATAAATGATAACGATCAAAAGTTAAAAACATCGAAATATTACCACAGGTTAGTTACATATTAAAATAAGGTTTTTTACTTGATTATATTAATGACGATACTACAGAAGATAAATAGGCCGTTTGACTGGTTGTAGCTGAAGACTGGGGAATGCCGACCCGGAATAGCGATGGTTTTAGGGATGAAAGTCCCTCGAGGTGTCAAGAGCACTGCTACCTCCCCGGAGCAGATTCCCTATCCTATATAACTTGGTTAATATTTATTAATAGGCCTCTTAATATAAATTATAATATATTCAACGCTTTTATTGCTTTCAACCGTAATACGCTTTTATATCTAGATTGCATCTACAACAGATAATATATGTTAGTTTTGCGCGAAACGTTTATTTATATATATGCAAATCAGATATCTAATCCCAGTTAACTACAAAAGAATTATATATTTTTTTTTGACTATATATAAAGTTACGCACGGTCGGATAATTCACGTCGAGAGATTAAGTCAACGGGTAGGAGGATCTACCTATATTGTAATTGTACAAAATTGAATGTGAAAATTGACCATGTGATATATAATAAAACGCGCGACTTATCTTTTATTATTTGTTTATAAATTATATAGATAATAGGACCTCGGAAACTTCTAATTGAGATCCCAGGCAGACAAGGTAAAAAACATATAGAAAAGTGAAAATGAATGTCATTACTTGGTGGTGTTGATGATGATCTAGGTTGTTGTATGGTAGTGATTTTCACAATTAGCCAATGTAAATTTAGTATGTAAAACCTCTCAAATTGCCTGAAACCTTAAAATTAGAAGTTTTCAATATTCTAATTTTTGTCACTCTGCTTAGATTTATTAATTTCTAATAAATCTATCACTTATATAGAAACCAGTGTCCCAGTCGAACGAGTTTTTTCTGGGCATCAAAGACGTTGTAGCTTAGAACCTAAAATAATAATCATAAGATTTTGTATGTGTTTAAAAAGTTGGTTACGGCAATGAATTTGTTTTTAATAAATATAAATAAT
Source organism: Entrophospora sp. SA101 (assembly GCA_958430865.1). Lineage (NCBI taxonomy): Eukaryota > Fungi > Glomeromycota > Glomeromycetes > Entrophosporales > Entrophosporaceae > Entrophospora > Entrophospora sp. SA101. Next base: position 17,638 of record CAUDNR010000170.1, on the reverse strand, counting down.
TTGAAATGGATCATGATCTCCATTCTAATTTTAGGACTTTCGCTACAACAATCAAACCTCGTTATGACGAACGTAACCTAATTAAATACGTGTTATAACAAACCCGTTAACACCCGTTATAACGCGACTAATGAATTTGTTATTATTATAACGATTTTTAAGTGTCTAAATCCTTTATAACGAGGGCTGACTTCATGTATATAAAAACAGGATCCTTCAAACATTTCTAAATCGTAACACGCATTCAGCTACAAGTTATTATAATTTTTTTGTGAAGTTATTATGTATAGATTTGTATAGTTAACGAATTTTAGGATGCTCGAAATTTTTGGTTCAAATGTAAACCGAACCGTTCGGAGCTTTGGTAATAATTGCTTATTTGCAAAGAAAACAAAACAAAAAATCATAGGATAAATTAATAACATTAAGTGTTGTCATGTGGCAACTGTTCTTTCTGTTGTAGTGTTAATTAATATACATATCTGTATTGATAATTAGCTGGTATATTACTTTTCTTCCGATTTTCAGGTTATATCTTTGTGTTAATGTTCTTTTATCAGAACTTACGTACGAACCGGCTCGGACCGATTCGAATCATAGTCAAAAAAATTTTTTGATTCGAATATTCGATGACTCGATTTGAACCATCAATTATTCGAACGATTCGAACCAATTATATAAATTTTCAGTGATAAAAATTTAACTGTTATCAAATTGAAAATTATTATGCAAAGGTTAAACATTTTCCCTTTTCAATTATTGGAACAAACTTTACACTTAGCAAACTCATCATGTTCACCTATTAAATTATAATGATCTCTAGTACTAGCTCTCCACACTCTACACCTCCTTTTTTTTTTGTGGCTGATTGGAACTAATTAAAACAGGCAAAGATTGTGGTAATTGTAAACTCATCATTTGTTTAAATCATCCATGGGAAATTTTTACGACCAAATTCGCTGAAAATCTTTACTTAAAAACCAAATATTCGAATGATTCTATCCCAAATTACTGATTCGTAAGCTCTATCATATGATTTTTCTTTCTTATAAATTTCATAAGTAATCTTTCCTTTTCTTAGAGCTTGTGCATTTATTTTAAAGAAATTTTTTCACCTTGTTCTCTCTTCAAAATATTTCTAATTCTTGGGTTCCATGGTGGATTTGATATAAATGAGTTTATATTAATTATTTTTTTTACATATAGTACTTGAGAAAAAACAAAGATAACAAACGGGACATAAATTGTTTAATAATAACAACCACATTTCATTGGTTTGTTTCATGCCCCATATATATTTTTTTTATTTACAAGTATCAGATAAAGGATATCAACAATAGATGCTTTCTTCAGTTCTGCATTACGAAACAAATATTTGGGTCTTTGCCATTTGCTCTGAGCTTAATAATTCATCTTTATCAATGAGATTTGTCATCAATACAATTAAGAGATTTTGTGAAAATAAACTTATTATTATAAATTTAAAAGACATTGTCGTTTGTGTATCAAATAAGTGCTAATCAAAAAAAGTTGCAAGTCTTCTTCATGCTAATATTAATATGGTGAAATTCGATTGAGAAAAAGTTTGAAATCGAAAATCAACCATCGTCATCAGATCTAGTGTTAAATAAGAAAATAATGTAACATTTCACAAAAAAACAATAAATGCCTTTTTTGGCTATCAAATAGTTTGTTCGAAAGTATTTTCATTAGAGAAAGTGTAATATTTTTTTTAAAAAAAAAAGGTAAATTTCTATGTTTATTTGGATTAATGTTAATTACCTGATAATCGAATAAAGGTTTGGAAATTTTATTTGTCACAATTAAGTAATAGTTGTCAAAAAAAAAAAAACGCCCATCACTGGTCGCACGATGACAGTGTGGTAAAAGGCAATGACATATGTAAATAATAAATAAAGTTAGTTTAAAAACCTTTCCTTGTATATATATATTTAGAAATAAAAATTCTTATTTTTCCAGATCAAAAAAAAATTTTAAAAATCATAATTATGAATACTAATAACACGGCGGCAAATGAACAACAAAATGCTTCTGTTGAAACATTTTCTTCCGCGGCAATTTTTAATGGTGCTTTAGCGATTAGTATGTTTATTGCTTTTGAATTAGTAAGAAAAAGAAATAAAAAAATTTACGAGCCAAGAACTTATTTATTACCTGAAAGGTAAATTGAAAGATTTGTTTGAACTGATTTTTTTCAATGAGATTCCTCATATATTCTCGTCGTCATCTCTAGTAAACGTACGCCGGCTGCATCAAGTGGGTTTCTTAGATGGATAGTTTCGACAAATTCGCTAACTGACGATCAAATAATACGACGGATTGGATTGGATTCTTACATGTTTATAAGATTTCAACGTCTTTTCATGATAGTATTTGCTATTTTCTCTGTTCTTGGGATAGCTGTAATTTTACCAATCAACTATTTCAACTATCACGAGCAAAGTTCTCCTGGTGTCTTAGAAAAATTTACCATTGGAAATATAGGTAATGAGAATTCCAATAAGTTATGGGCCCACGCTCTAATGTCTTATGTGTTCACTGGTAGGTGGCATTTGAATTTTGTACGACTAAATTACATGAATAAATGCACGTGATGATGTAATTTTTTATTCAAATAAAAAAAAGGTATTGTGGTGTACATGTCACACCGTGAATTAAATCATTATATACGACTAAGACATGAATTTCTATCGTCCCCTGGGCATAGAACATCACCTAAAGCTACCACAATATTAGTAACGGGAATTCCCAACGAACTAAATAATGAGAAATCACTAAGATCACTTTTTGGGATTTTTCCTGGTGGCGTTAAAAATATTTGGATAAATAGGTAAATTTTATGATTAAAATATTTGATGAATTTTGCGTCAGTATTGACCGTTATCGCATGATTCCCAAAATGTAAATATAGAGACCCTGGCAAACTTATTAAAAAAACAAATGAAAGAAAAAAGCTTGTAACAAAATATGAAGGAGCGGCAACTCAATTAATAATCAATCATTCTAAACAACACGAAAAAAAAACTGATAACACCAATGATGATAACACCAATGGTGATAACACTAATGATGATAACACTGAGAAAATACGACCTGTGCACCGCAAGATACCGGTTGTTGGCAAGAAGGTTGATTCGTTGACTACGTATCATACGAAATTATTGGATTTGAATCAGAGTATAAATGATTTGCAAAAAAATCCAGTAACTTTCAAAAAATTGAATTCGGCATTTATACAATTCAACAATTATATCGGCGCTCAATTGGCTGCTACTTCAATACGGCCTAAAAATTTGAATGATATTGCAGCAAAAGATGTTATTTGGGATAATTTGAATTATACCAAGAAACAACTAATGATCAAAAAAATTGTTAGCATCTTAGCTGCATCTGCCTTAGCATTACTTTGGTTTTTACCTGGTAAACAATAAATTTTTTTTTAACTATTAATTACTAAATATTTTAAATATTCTAAATATACATTAATCACTATTGTTTTTTCTTTATATATAGTTACATTTTTGGCATTGATAAGTAAATACGAAAATCTTACAAAAATTCTTCCATTTTTAAAGTCTGGAGTATTACCACAATCAATTACTGGACCAATTCAGGGTATTATACCGCCTGTAGGCTTAGCAATATTAATGACAATTTTGCCTGTAATTCTAAGAAGTACCTATTGTTTCTTTTTATTCTGTTTTTTTTTTAGTCAAATTTATTCTATAATTAATTTTGTTAATTATTATATATCCCATGCATTTATTTAACACAGTCTTATCAAAATTTGAGGGAATAGTGACACATTCCAGAGTGGAAATAAGTGTACAACGAAAATATTTTTTCTTTTTAGTAGTGAATGTATTGCTGGTGACAGCATTGGCAAATGGGGTATTATCAGCGTTACCCCTCATTTTAAATGTAGGGGATACGGTCAACGTTTTGGCCGCAAAGTTACCAGCAGTTTCCACTTTCTTCCTAACCTATGTATTTTTGTCATTATCGGGTTCAGCAATGGAATTATTACAAATTGTTCCATTGATAGTCTATTTGATATCTAAAAGATTTCTGGCAAAAACTCCAAGAAACATTTATCATTTGGAAAAAGATATGAAGTATGTCGAATGGGGTACTAGGTTTCCTACACATGTTTTAATGGCTTCGATAGGTGAGATTTTTATGATTATTTAAAATTGTTTTCCTCCAAAAAAAAAAAACAAACCTAAAATTTGAAATTTAAATTTTTACATCACACACACATATAATATACAGGAATTGTATATTCGACAATTCAACCATTGATACTTCCGTTGGTTTTTCTACATTTCACATTCTATCATTTCGCTTACAAATACAACTTTTTATATGTTTACAAACAACCAAACAAGTCAGGCGGATTATTATTTCCACCAAGTATTTATCAAGTATTCGTCGGCCTTTACATTTCTCAATTGACGATGATAGGACTAATGTCATTGACAACAGCCTTTTACCCTGTTATTCTTATGATTATTCTATTCATCATTACCATTGCTGCATTATTTTGGATGAAACAAATATTTAATGTTAATCCAAGAGCTGAATTTTTGCCGGCTGATTTTAAGGGAACCGTTGATGTAAACACAGGAAAATTAATAATCAACCAAACCGTTAATGAAAGTGGAAGTGGATTTGGAGGAACGCATGCGCCGATTGGGACAAAAGAACTATCAACAGATAATGGTGAGGACGATGAAGATGATTATTGTAATCAAGATTTTGATGGTTTGGATGTTGTTAATTTGGATGTTGGTGGCAAAATATCAACGATTTATCTGCATCCGGCTATAAAATCAATACAACCTGCTATATGGTTACCGAAAGATGATAATGGCACATCAGATAAAGAGGTTTCTGATTGTTTGAATGATGGAATTGACGCGACGAATCAAGGAGCAAGTATAAACGATAAACACAAAGTTGTCGTAAATGACTTCAGCCGAATACCTAGAGGATCACAAGTTGACACCGATGGTTCTGTTGCCAATAATATTGCATTAGTTTTATAACTAGTAATTAATTTTCCAGATGACACTAGAAATAAATATTTTCATAATATTGTTTTTGCATGAAATTTAAACATGACGTAAAATAATTGGCAAGAAACCAATTAATTTCGAAACACTTTGAATTTACTAGTGTTACATTACAAAAATTTTATTCTATTTATTGGTGATTCTTTTATTTTTTATTTTGTGTAATTTGACCAAAATTTAATCGGGGAATTGTTGTTATTGATTTTTATTGACGTATAAAATAACAATAATAAACAAATATAAATATTTGTACATAAAGATTATTGTGTTTTTTTTTAACGTATATATATATATAAATATAAATCTGTAATCTTTTATTTTACACAATTTAATTTATGAATTTTCTCTCCTCTATCGTTTTAATAAAAAACGAATAAAATATCAATCTTATATAATAAATATTTACACTCTTTTGTTTATTTAAAATAATTTCCTTTCCTCCCCCTACTAATGAAAATTTAATATTTTTCAACAACGTTTGTCAAGAACATCGTGTAAAAAAATCATCAAATTATAACACAACTCTAAAACAATCCACCAATTTCCTCGCTAATCATAATTACAATTTAATGGAAGAAGAAACTATATCATTATGTTTTACAATTACAAGTATTAGCATCAGTGCTATAGGATGTTGTATTTTAACATATCACAATATCATAAAGGTTACATGTTTACGAATGGCATGGTTAGTTGGATCCCGTGATAAGTTTCTTTAACTAAAAAACTCTTGATTTTCTTTCTTTCCTTATTTATTTATTATTTTTTCTCCCCATTGAAACTGACAGCTTGATCTCAGGAATTACAACACTGCTCTCGGCAATTCTAAACTTTTATCGTATCAAACAGGAATCTCATTTCATAATAACAACTTTCTGGTTTCATCATGAATTATTCGCGTTGATCTACTCGACAACAATTTGGTCGTGTTTATTATTAGCTGGGAGAAAATTATATGACGGACGAAAACATTGGAACACACCATTATATAAAATAACCATAATAATGATAGTATCGTTAGATATAATTTATTTGTCAGGTGCCATTTTATCATTAGAACAATTTAACGGAGATCCCAACTTGCCACTTTATATGTTGCAATGTGCAATGTGGATTATTTGTGGAATTTGTGGATTCTTGTTCACGTTCGAACCGATTTTGTTAAATATCGTTGCTTTTTATAATCACAATAAAAGTTATTCTATTGCTGGTATGCCTACAACTACAAAATTCTCTGACACTAATGATAATACAACAACTTGTCCATCATCACCGTTACCACAATCGCCATTATCATCATCACCATCATCATCATCATTATTACCATCATCACCATTACCATCTTTGCTATTACCACCATTACTATTACCATCATCATCATTACCATCATCACCGTTACCATCACCATCGTTACCATCATCACCATCTTTGCTATCACCATCATCACCATCATCATTATCACCGTTACCATCATCATCGTTACCATCACCATCGTTACCATCACCATCGTTACCATCACCATCATCATCATTATCATCACCACCATCAACATACGAGATATTAAAATCTGCAATAATTCTAATACCAGGAATGAAAAGGATTCCTTACCGCGTCAACTCACAAAACTCATCGGTTGGACTTTGGTATATGACAATGATTGGATTATTGACATTAATGTATCTGATTTTCTATCTAATAATTTTCATAATTGGTGATATGGTCCCGTTTCATCCAATCAGTAATTCAATAGATTATATATTGAGAATCGGGGTGGTGTTGATTTATGGTGTGCCTCCGTTAAGTAATATATTGAGGTATCTCGAGAAAAAATTTGTTGGGGACAAGTTTTCTATTTTTGAAGAATTTGAAGGTGTTTATTATAGTAAACACAATAGTAGTATTAGTTTTAATAACTATCATCATAATAGTAAACATAATAGCATTAATGTTATGCGCAATAGCCATATCAGTCATAATAGTTATAATGCTATGCGTAGTAGTTATAATAGTGCTATTAATATTGTTACAAGTAATAATAATAGTATTAATGGTTGTGATATAGTAGAAAAGAAAGTGATAGAAAAAGGATAATGTTTATAATATTCATTCACATTCATTCATTCATTTATTCATTCATTCATTCATTCATTCATTCATTCATTCATTCATTAAAAGTTTTTTAATTGTAAAAATTGTGATTAAATATCAAAATAAAAATACAAATTTTTAAAAAATACAACTTTTAAAAATACAATTTAAATAAATTAAATACAAATTTTTTATGAAATTTTATTTTTCGTTGCTATATTCTCTAAATGTTCTATTAACATCTTCATTTTCTCTTAGTTCTTTACTATCTTGAAATAATGTAAATGGCGCTATCTGACCATATTGTTTTACTTTTTCCATAAATTGTTGTAAACTTGTTGCTGCTGCTACTGAAGATGAAGATGAAGACGATGATTTATCCGGTATAATTGGTGTCATTGGGGTAATTGGAGTGATAACTGGAGATGATGATGAATACATCTCTAGATTTCCTGAAAAATAACCTCCAGTATCTTCAATATATGATGCCTCGCTGCCATTACTACTACTATTACTGCCATTCTTTTTAACATCACCAAAAGATCTAGGAGTGGAAATTTCTAAAGGAGATGATGATGATGATGATGATGATGATGATGATGATGATGATGATGAAAATAATGAAAATGATGCATTTTTATTGTCATATTCTGAGATATTTGATGATTTTGATGAGTTTTTTTGTGATTTTGAGCGTTTTTTAGTAAGAAATTTAGTTGTGACATCTCTAATAAAAATATGCAGAATTCTCCCTGGATAATTTTTTGCTATATTTGTATATCTAATATTAATGATGATGGTAATAATAATAATTAGTATTATTATATTGATTAAATAATACATTTATTTAATTAACGATCTAAACTAAATAAATGACTATTTACATTTCCATATCAATCTCACCGCTATCGCCAACTAATATGAATTTACGTTTGGGAAAATCATTCAATATTTCCTCTATATAATTCCGTTTACTTTCGCCACGTCCTTCCAACAACAAAGTTTTCATTAAATCATCATAAAATTTCAAGTGTGCTGATCCAGGTGGAAATTTTTTGTTGTGAAAGAATTTTCTTAACATTGGAAATAATTGCCATGGTGAATTAGATACATAGTGAATTGCTGCTCCTTTATCATACTGTTTGTAAATAATAGTAATAATACGTTTAATAATATTCATCAATTAAAATTTTTATAGTATAATTAATATTAGAACAAACCCATTCTTTATAAACATCGGCCATTCCATCGACTTCTTTCAATTCATTTAAAAATGTATTTGATAAAACTGTACGTGGCCCACTAGTTATTCCAGTACATTTAATCGTGTCGTCAATATCCTAATTAAAATTACATAATAAACGTATGGTTAATAAGGTTATAATCTCCCTTACAAAATAACAAAATGATAATTCTTACAGATATCACGGATATTCCCTCTTTGTCAATTAAATTAGCGAAACCATAATAAGCTTTATCAGCTATTATTTTTAGAAGTATTTATTAATTACAATAATTGATAATGATGAAATTAAATAATGATAAACAAACATTACAATGGTCTACTCCTTGTGGTTCCACCAACAATTTAAGTAATCTGACATTGGTTTCATGTGATTCCATTGCCCATCGATCTACAACTTCAACTGGTACTATAATTTCACCATAAAAATGCCCATTATTTTTTGTAATTTGTACAGGATGTACAAAACTATCTTCATCATCCTGATCATCTTTTCCTAACTTATTATTATCATCATTATCAACAACATTGCTATTGCTGGCATCATCATTATTAGTTGGGATAGTTTCACTATCTGTCTCACTTTTTTCTGATTCATAACCATCTTTAGTTTCTTTTTTTTCCTTCTCCCCTTCATCCCCTTCATCACCCCCATCCCCTTCATCACCTTCATCCTCGTCAATTTCATTATCACCACGTAAATCAAAATAAAGTTCCATATGTAGAGGATGTGCAATGCCGACAACTTTAATATTATAACGTTGATTTTTTAGATTTTTTGTTAAAAACATTCCAAATCTATCTTCTAAAATTCTACTCTTTTCCAAATCATTGGCAACTCCAACAATTCGACGTGCAACTCCTTTAAATATAATATGATGAATATATTTCGTATGATATTAATGGCATGTATGTAATTGAATTGCGATAAAAAAATTTACCTAACAAAATCCTTCTTTTACGACTTTGATTTTTGGCATATCCCCAACCTCTTACTTTAATACACCATTCCTCTTTTCCTATTATAAGTAATTATGAGAATAAAACATACATTGTTTATCAATTATTAAAAGATTGTTTGATTAATGATCACACATAATGGATTAATCATTATCATTATCATTTAGTTTCTGAAATTGGTCACATACGTGCACGCATATTTATTACACAATTATTTACCTTGTTCGTTTATTCTACGAAATCCATAAGAAGGTATTAGAACACAATGTTGTTCTATATTATTAACATCTGTGTCAACATCTTCAGTAGTAATAGTTTCTGAAGTTTGTATAATATTTAGTTCAGTCTTTCTTTCAATTTCTTCAGGTTCATGAGTAAATAATGCTTTAATTCTAGTGGATGAAGAGGTTTTAGTAGTTGAGGTTCTAGTAGTTGCAGTTGTGGAAGAAGAGGTAATGGAAGATTTTACTATTGTTTTAATAGCTTTTATCGAACGGTTGGATTTGTCAGTTAATGTCATTTTTTTAAAAAAAAGAATATAACCAAAACCAAAATAAATATTTGATAAATTCAACTAACTTAATAAACTAAACAAACTGATACAGATTATTAATTAATAATGTGATAAAATTGAAATCGTTGATCATAATTGTATGATCAACATTAAATACATATGAAAAAAGAGGTTGCATATTTCTCTTCAATAGAAAGCGAGGAAAAGTTTTGAATTTTTGGGACTTTAGGAACACAATGAATATATTTTATCACATGTGACAAAATCTAAAGCCGATCTTTTCTATTTGAAATAGAGGACTGCGCATTATTACCAGCCACCATAATGCATAATGGGACATTCGCATGTTACACGATAACCATGCATTCCAATTGTAAGATTTTAAAGCACTATTGCCAAATTTGGAAGGTACACTAACCTGTGTTCAGTAAAACGTTTTTCGTTCCTTGACTTGGTGTATAATAGTGAAAATGCATAAATAAACTACTAAAGGAAAAGCTGAAGAAGAGTAGTGTTCCATGTCGCAATCCAAAAAAGGAAACAAAATGGTCATAAAGGTTGCAACCAGCGGTTGCAATCATTTTTATATGACGCAAAGGTGGTAGCAACCATCATCAAAAGTTGCAGCCGGTATCCTTAAAGAAGAGGATTCTTTGAACTTAAAGAAGAGCGATTCTCTGTACAAAGTATTACACTTCAAAGGTTCAACGGGATAGAGACATTAAATATCAAAGACGTAAATGTGATAATCTACCACAATAAAAATTAAGAAAGAACTAAATACTAATATATTTTTGTCAGAAATCAATAGATTTACAAAATGAAATAGATAATTTAAAAACAACACAAGACCATCTGTTGATAAAATTAAAGGTATTGTAAATTTGTTTTATTTAAAAAAAAAATTTTTGCAAAGGTCATTTTTTTAAAGGAATTTTCCACAGTTTTTAATGAACAAGTCAACTGTTCTTTATAATTATCAATAGAGAGAAAATAAACCTCCAATTAATGATCCTAATGAGTTTGTTAAAATGATTTATCAAAATATGAATCCTTCTTCAAAATCTCAAGATTTAAACTAATATTAAATTGTGATTCAAATATTTTGATATGTGGTCATACATATCATAATATATGTTTTCAAGAATTAAATTGCAAATGTCAGCATCACTTAAATTATTTTATTAAAACTTTAACACATTATGAAAAATCAAATGATAATCCAAATATAATCAATTGATAATGATATTCCTAATATAACAACTTGGAATTTTAATTATTTTATCTTTATGAGAAGATTTTGGTGCCAAATTAATTTCATAGTTTGTTTAATACTGAGAAGTCAGGAGCGGGGATAGAAATCGTTATTTACAAAAACATCAAGAAATTTTGTCCAAAAAAATAAATTATTCTTTTTTTTCAAGATCAATACAACAAAAACATGGCATCCAAACATGTAGATTATCATCATTTTTTATTTGACAAGAATCTTTCTGGAGTAATTGCACCAAGATCATGCATGATGAATCACCCAAATATCAACAGTTGCTATAGTGTTTTTGGGATTATTATTTGGCCATAGCTCAATTCTTTGTTGGTAAGGCGTGTGATAAATGTTTAATTATTGCATTAATATATTTAAAATTCTAATAAATAATATATAAATGAAAATTTCCTTTACACCCAAGGCTCCAATTGCTTCTTTATTTTGTATTTCCTGATTGATTGATTGATTGATTAACAGTAAGTGATTAAATAAATTTTTAATTTAAATCAATAATTACAGTGTATTTGGCTATGAAAGTGCTTGGTTGAATGCGGGATTTGCTATTTCCCGTTTCTTTTGATTTATTTATTAACTTGCCCATTAGAAAAAAACTTCTGAATGGATGATATTCATTAGAAGACACCATTTTTGACAACGTTATTTTATTATTATTTATTATTTATTAGTATTGGTATTGATGTTGATGCCCAAATTAATTAATTTATGATAATCGAGCGTGAATACACAAAATGTGATTTTTTTTAATTAATAACATTTAATTAAACATATATGATTTTTTGGTAAATTTTCTCAAAATCCGATAGTCTCTATATAATCAAAGGAAAATATCTCAGAGTGTATGATTTCCAATAACTCGAAAAATCAAGATTTTCGAAAAGGCCCAAATGAACGTTTTAGTGTTGTTTAAATTAGTCACCAATGTAATCAAAAAAGGTAATTATTGGACATTTGATTGAAGTATTTGTCAGTTCATCAGAAAAAGTGAATAAATTATTACCTTTTTAAAAAACACTTACGTGAGAGGGTTTACACCACAAGCACCTGCATTTATTGCCATTTATATTTGAAAGTCATCATATATCTTCTTTGAAGCAAAACCTGTTGCCATTGTAATCGACAAATTGTCAGGTGATTTGCTTGTAAATCAACACACTGTTTTGAAACCAATCCATATACGTTTTTGTGCTCATATTTTGAATTTAGTTGGTTAAGTAAATAATGTTGCAACTTTGGTTCTATTTATTAAATATGAATTTAATTAATAAACACCAATTCAGTGAAACCTGGAGTATTTCAAAAGGATAATAGATATTTGAACCATTTAAGAAAAGTTCATATCCTAGTATAAACTTGGCTTGAAATGATTTCGTCTTTGAATTCTAGTTAATAAATAATTAGTTGCCCAGAAGATAGCAAATCAATATTTAATCAAGTTTTATCCATTTTTGCCGCGGATATTCAGTCCTCTTTTGTTACACGAGTATCTGTAAATTTTGTTGTTATTTGTCACTGGCGTGGAACTTATTTGTTTCCCATTTTAAGGGTGTATAGTCAGTCCATGATGTCATTTAATTTATCAAATATGTAATTACACTTCCTGTGACATATCGTTCGACTAATATGATGATGATAAATGATCTAAACTTTTTCAAAAATTCGATATATTTTGGAATTCTCATGCAAGCAATCTTTTATTCGTTAAATAAATAAT
>CAUDNR010000169.1:110756-126482 GCA_958430865.1 Entrophospora sp. SA101 | reverse complement strand
CTGATAAAGAAAATTCTCCTTTATATAAATGTAATTAACAATCATCATATTGCATTGCTTATCAGTAAAAAAACATTGTTGTTTGAACAAATTTTACATTCAAGAATAAATTTTTGTTTTTCTCTCATTCGCATTGAAATAATCCCGCCTTATTATAAAACATTGCTGATTTAGATAAAAAAATTCAAATAACAACTCCAAATAATTACTGTTAAACAATTTAAAAAATAAATATTTACAATATTTTTCATTCACAATAACATTTAACAAGTGCTTACTTTCAACTATGAACTTGTTTGCAAATTGTTAATTGAGCTCTTGCTTGGTTTTTTACTTATAAAATTTACGAAAAATCAACTTTCTCAAAAATTGATCAAATAATTGATAAAATGGAACCAAGAAAAAACCATTTCAAAAATAAAATAAACCAACTTACTGGCGATAAAAAATATTCACATGTAATTGAAAACCTATGGAATGATTTCAAACAATTGTTTGACAAAAAGACTGGTTGAATCCCGAATTTTCATTTAATAAATGGCCACTGAAATTCGTCAATTACTTGAAGAAGGAAAGGGAATTACTGCTTCTGCAATAAAAAACTTTTACCAATGAAAAGCAAATCCTAGAAGAAAAACTCTAGAAGTGATTCAGCAATGGGTTGAAAAGGGAAAGAAGAAAGAGATGGAGAATGTAGTCAAAGAAGATAATAAAAACAATGATAATAATAGCAGTAGTAATAGTGAAAGTTGAATTTTTGTCAGAGTGCCTAAAGAATAGATAATACTTATAAAAATGACTTTGGGTTTGAGTATTTTCCTCTCATGCAAGTACTCTGAAAATTATTTAACTTTATATTTTTATAAATTATTTATGTATTTTTCTTTTTCTATTATTAGTTGAATCAAAATAAAAATAATTTATCGTAAAAAAAATTTTTTTTTTAAAAATTAATCATCCCTTTTGTCCATTTTGCTTTTTGTCAATGATATATTCTTATCAGGTGAACTACCTAATGATCTAAGATATTTAGAACCTGAACCATTATTAAAAATTGAAGGATTGTCATGGCAATTTCAAAAATCTGATGAATTGATGAGCACATTTAAAGATGCATTATTAAATCATTATGAAAACTTTATATCAGAAAGAGGTAAATCCAGAATAGCAACAGAACTACCACAACTTGCAAAAGATTGTGCTGTCAATCATTCAGCATTACAAGAACAATTGAAAAGTGCATTAGTTTTTAATATTTCTTTTGAGAATGGCACAGCATTAGACATAAATGATGAGAAAGATCCTGATATAGCAATAGGAACTAGGATGTTATTTCAACTTTTACCTAATTGGCATGGGAATTGGAATGAATTTAAAAAATCATACAAAATTGGATCAGTTAAAATATTAGAAGGAGTTGCCAAGAATCTTGGTAAAAAACTTGAAGATTTAGCAATATTTATTACTGTAGATGGTATGCAAGCAATTGAGACAAGAGATGGTGATGGATTAAATAAAACATCTTTATTATATTCTTATTTAATTACAATTTCAAATCTGGTACAATCACAATCAGGACTTTTTATTATTGATACATGTACAGCAACCACTCATCATCCAATTGAACAATACCTGGCTAGTTCTACCCAAAAACGGGGTTTTCTTCCTACTGTTTCTTTGTCACCTCCAACATATTTAATCAATAAGATACCTCAAAAAGTTTTTCCAGATCATCCTATTATTGATATACTAGTTAATGATATGGGTGGACATGGACATGCCTTAGAAGTATTACAAAATTCACTACATAACAGAGACATTGACAATTATAATTTTTTGGATTTGATGAATAATATACATACACAGCTAGAGGATCATTACAATTACTGGTTAACTAAAGCAAATGAATTTAAGCCTCTCCTTTGTGTTATTTTAGCACACCAGATAATAGAATTAGATCATCCAATTCCTGGCACAAAATTTTTTCCAGAAGATTATACCCATTTGGGTTTAGTTAAATTTGAGAGATTGGTAGATAGTAAAAGTTGTAGAGGATATTTGATTTGCCCTTATATTTGGTTATGGATGATAGTGCACTTCACAAATGATCCTATTTTAAGAGATTGGACTTCAATTATATTCAAGAAATGCAGCACATGGAAGATACTTCACTCCCCCAGGATTGCAATATTGGCAACACTTTGAACATTTTGTTGCACATATTTGAGTTCTCAAGTCTGAAATATTTGATAACAATGAATGGATTACATTAGAAAAACTTTATAATGGTGCAAGACATTCATTTGGTGATACTGGGATTCACAATCAACATTTACAGTTGGAAATGGCAAAGGCATGGATGTCAACATGATCAAGTCAGTGGCAAAATGTACAATGTGAGAATAACATAATTGAAATTAATGACTATTACAAATATTGTATAATAAATGCACCTAATGCACCAGCTGGTGATTTTGTTTGTGGGATATGTACCAATAAAGATAAAACAGATAAGTATGTGATGAGGTTCATCAATGTAAGTTGTTGAAGAAAGGTTCAGTTAACCAAAAAAACTATGTGAAAGAGCATGAAAAGACAGCAGCTGATGATAATGTATTTATATTGTACACTTGTGGAGAATCTAAGGATGATCTTCCAAAGTTATCAGCCATAGTTGATAAAGACTGCTGGAATGCTTATTTTGGGATTTTTGCTGGATGAACATTTATGTATGCAAGAATGGATACTCCAAATTTAAATACTGCTACCACCACTCAACTTACTGGTATGAAAGGAATAGGAAATGAGTATGCTCAAAGAATATTAGGCAAATGCCCATTTAGAGATTTAGATGATTGTGAATCTAGAACAAAAATCCCCCGGACATTACTTGAACAGTTTCAGTTAAAGAGTTCTTTTATAAGTAAATTACCTTTTTGATTATTTTTAAGAAATTGAAATATATAATCAAGATTTTATCGATGCTTAATTCATATAGTAAAAAAATTAAACAATTAAATTTTTTTAATTTTAGTATCAATAACTCGGGTAATTTTTATCAATAATTTAAATGTTATAATCTTGTAAAGAAATTATAAAAAATCAGTAATAAATAAATAATATTTCCAATTTGCATAGCAATTATTTAATAATAAATCAGTTTATTAGTAAAATAATTAAAAACCTACAAAGTGAACTATATAGAGATAAGTGTATATGAAGAGCAATAATAAATATAATGGCTCTAACGAATATCAAAAAGCCATTGATTTTTTAGAAAACGGTTACAATTGTGGTTGTTCTTCAAGAATTCCCAGAGAACAATTTGCAGAATTAAGGGAATCCTTTCAAGCTCTTTTCAAACCAGAACAAGACATATTTTTAATGGCCCAACTTAAGGCAATGGATGGTGAATTAAGAGCACTAGCAGACACCTTAAAAGAAAACCAGATCTAACTAAAGAACTTTTTATCATTGAGATCATAATACACTACTTTGTCAAGAAACTTATCTCAATATGTTAGGAATTGGTAGAACCTATTTTGAAAATATTAGAAACCATCTGATAAACAATGTCTTTTGCCCAGAGTCCATGGAAACATAAAAAGGATGCCTCAATGGAAACTAAGATGATGATTGATAAAAATGTTGCTGAAGTAGCAAAGAATTTTCTAGAAAATTATACAGAAGTTCATGGATTACCAAGTCCAGGAAGAAGTACCAATAGAATACTCAATCAATTGTCTTTTACCAGCTGAAATGAGTCATAAATCTGTGCACAGAGATTTTCTGGCTGGTATGGAAGAAAATAGTAATTTGAAATTCTTAAAATATGATGCTTTCAGAAAACTATGACATCAATTGACACCAGAGATTCAAATTATGAGTCCAAGAGCTGACTTGTGAGATACTTGTCAACATTTTAGAGATGGTTTACATTATAATGCTCACCAAGAGGAAGAAGCTAAAGATTTACTTAAAAGATTTAAAGAACATCTGTCCAAGGCCAAAGTAGAAAGAAATTATTATAATAAAAATACAAAATTAGCAGAAGAACAAAGAAAACTAATTGATCAACATTATTCAAAGGGTAAAACACAATATTGTAGTATTGATGCCACTGCTCATTATAGTTATGATTGAGCTCAAAATGTTCATGTGCCACATTTAGATCAACAAGTAAGTAAAATTTATTACCTTAGTCCATGTAAAGTTCATTTATTTGGTATTCAAGATGAAGCAGTAAGGGAACAAATTAATTATGTTCTTAATGAGGATGAAATTATAGGAAAAGGTCCTAATGGCACTCTTAGTTTGATCTTTGATGGAATTAAGAAATTGAATAAAGGTGAAAAACATTTAAAGATTACTTGTGATAATGCTGGTGGACAGAATAAAAATAATGTAACTGTTTGGTTTGGAAAGGCCACCAGTTAGGGATGCAGATGGGGATTTTTGATATGCAGATGTGTAACTTGGCTGCATTCTCACCACTATTTCCAATTGTTGGAAAACCTAACTATGCTCATGTTCAATCAGTTATGTTTTTCCTAGAATCAGCCCAAAGAAATCTTGGACAGAGAGAATTGTTGAAAAGTGCATGTTCAATAAATCTAACAAGAGAAGGACATTACTTCAGTTTTGATGAAGCACTTGAATATTATGGTGTCAAAATTCACAAAACAAAATATTACTGGAGATCCTACAAATATTGATAACCTTATGCTACAAACTCCATCAGTCCAAACAGAGCATGAGTGTTTGGAGCTACTTGTCTTGGAATTTGTTGGAGAAAGCACCATTAAAAAAATGAGGAGTGTCCAAAAAAGAGTCAAAGGGATGTTATGTGGTCAGTTGTTGATGAATTAATCAAAGCCTTTGATCTGGAAGATCCTACAGATCATGATTTTTTTAAAGATGCAAAAGAAATGAATGAAAATGGCTTTAATAACATGTTTACATGTTATGAAAAGGGATTAAATCGCCTTGATAATCTCTTAAAACAAGAAGTTTAGAAATCAATACCATATTCCACTGTTGGCAGGAGAAGTAAAAACCTTGGTATTGTAAAAGTCAAAGAACATCTTAAATTACTTAAAAAAAATCAAGATGAAGAAATGGAAGTGGTTAGGGAAAATTTACCTGAAGAAACAACAGCTGTACAAGTTGATGAGATAATACAGGAGGATGCAGGATCTTCTTCACAAATAAATAAGAACGTAAAAAAACAAATGAGGAACTTGAAATCCTTAAAGAGGTATTCAATCACACTGAAGATTTACCAAGAGATGTAGCAAAAAGGTTATCTGAAGATCTAATTAAATTACATAATTCATGGACACACAGTAAAGTTAGAAATTACTGGTATGATAATGTGAAAAGAAAAAATAAATAAATTATGATGTTAACATCACAAACCTTTTCCTCCTTCTTTAATGGTACATTGTTTGGTCATATAATCATTTGAATCAATTTTTTTATATCTAATTATTTTTTAATATGTAAACGAATAATCAATTTAATATTAATTAATATATAATCTAATGTTGAATATATTCATTTAAATTCATTTAATATAATTTTTTATACCTAGCATTAATTTTCTTTTTTATTATTGTTTCTTATTTTTATTAATCTATACAATAAAAATAAATAATAATAAGTAAAGCTTTAAATTTAAAGATTATTATCATCTATAATAATAAAATTGATTATTAATCTATTAAATTGATAATAATTAATAATATTAAATCCAATATACTAAAATATTTTTCTTTGTAAACTTTTGAGTAGAACCTTAATTAAAGAGTGCATTTTCATATTAATATAACAAAAGTTGGAAAACAATAATGCAAAAAAAATTTTGTCAAAAAGTTCTTTAATAATAAAACCATTTTTTGCTTTTAATTTCTTCCTTCCCCAAGAAAACCATCCGAACCATATATTTTCTGAAAGCTCTCAATGTACTTTGTTTTATCATACTAAAACGATTTTAATAGAGCTGTTTTCCGAAAAGAATTAAGCTTCCGAAGTCAAAACTTTAGGTTTCTTTGGAAGGCTATTACTCCATAATCGGAAGAGCTACCAACATATAAAGCTTGCGATTTAAAAAGCAAAGGTGCGTGATTGTTTTTACTTAGAGGCGCGAAAATTGTTTAATAATCGTCCGACTATTAAAATTTAAGAGATCACGTTCAAATTGTTCACTAATTTTTTTTAAAAACTATATTTCAAATTAAAAATTCTTTTTAATATTGGTATTAAATTAAAAAAACCCCCCGTTTTTCAGATTTTAGAAATATAATAATAATAATAAATTATTTTTTAATAATAGACTTTTGATTTACATTATATTGCCAATTTGCATCGGAAAACACTTTTTCCTAAATAGTAAAGTATATACTGTATATTGTAAAAAGTTACATGAATAGAAGTTTGTGAATGAGGTTTAGTTGCTTTTGCTTTTGATAATTTTTTGGAGAAAATTTTTTACCCATGTTAAGTAAAGATCTAGCATATTGATATCACCATCAATAATCTTATGACAAAATGAGAATATTTCTATACTTAACAATATCTATGCTTCTAATGAAAAATGATTTTTAGGTTCTGGAATATATGCATACAGTCAAACATAAGAATATTGCATTTAAAATTCGTTATACCATCACTATTACTATATAATCACGTTTCAACGAATTTTATTTTTTTAAAATGCATAATAACGCGAATAATTAGTTGAAATGAGGTTTGACTGTATAAAATTTCACAATGTTTGCAAAGATATTTGTGGAGAATTAAAAAACTCCATTATTATTGAATTGAGCTCATATTTGAATGATTTGTTGCTCGAATTATTCGTTTTAAGTTCGAATTATTCTTTTTGTTCGTTTATTCGAATCTTTATTTTTTATTAAAATTATTCGTTTATTCAAGTTTCATTCATTTCATTTGTTTTATTTAAGTTTTACACGCTTTATTCGAATAGACTTTCAATGTAATTCAAACACTCAAATTCATAACGAAAAAAACAAATAATTTGAATAAAACTTATTATTATTCAAATGGAAATCCTAATTGTGATATATTTTTTTCAATTCATATAAAAAACTCACAACAAGTTCATCATCTCCACCAACTTTTAAACACATGCAAGCTCATATTGTTTCATGTTCTAAACTCGACACCTTTTAGTAATTGAGTTTGTGCCTCCAGAAAAAAACTTGTCCAACTAGGACACTGGTTGTTATTAGATTGGAAATTTATAAATTTAAATTCTAAATAAGCAGAATGCAAAAATTAGAACAGCAAGGGATGCCGAGTAACCTCTAACCTAAAGCTCTGAATTATTTAGTTTGGTTTTTTAGAAACTGTGACCGAGTCGAAGTAAATCCCGCAGAATATCGTATAATAATAAAAAAACAAAAGGATTAGGGTATCCTCTAAAAATTTTTATGTGTAGGAAACAGAGATTCGAAAGTCAAAAATAAAATAAAAAACTTGAATTTTGTAATTTCTGCCAACAATTCAAACAAAAGTATTTATAGTATGAATAATTTATTTGTATTTTTTTTTAGACATTTTTCTCAAATGAGCATAAAATTCTTATATATATTCATCATTTATGAGTTCAGATAATAAAGTTGAATTTATTAAAAAATTTGCAAAATGAATAACCCCCAAAACAAAGGTTTACAGTTAAAAGAATAAAGAATCCTATCAGAAATTAATCAATCATTATTTAATTTAGAAAATATGTAGATATATTTAATCTTTATCAATTATTTGAAAAACCTCCAATTCATCAAATCTACTACCATTTTCTATATTGATGTTGTTATAAGTCCCAGGAGTGCTAGCAATAGTACCAACACCATATAAAGCAATATCAACGTCTCCCTTACCATTACCGGAACCAAAAACAGGTAACCAACTATGATCACAATAAATTGCATGTTTACTATCAATAACATAACTTAATTGTGCAGTATTAAGATCCTTTCTATTGCCAATGTTAAATATAAAACTTTTTGTTGTATCTTTGTATTCATTTCCATCCCAACTTAGTGGATTATAACCACCAATTAACTGATTTGAGTCTTTTATTTTGACAATTACAAGAGTTTTGTTGATTTTACCACATTTGCGATGAAATGTTTTTGCTTTTAAATTGTCTCTACTACCACGATATAAAAGTTTAAATTCATATTTAACATCACTAAATAAATTGTATGTTGGATATTTTTGATCGATCCAACTTGCAAAAAGCAAAACAAGATTTGGATCAAGTATTCTTGATGAAACTCTTGGCGGCAATAAACTTGAAGTTGACTGTTGATTAGGAGTTAAAAAATTATCTGAAAGATATCTCCATAAGATCATAGGGAATAGCATTTGATATGGCATAACCTTGTTGATAAAGTCCTCATAAGTGATACCCTGAAATCTAAATAAAGGAATTATATCTCCTAGCATATTCTTTAATTCTTCAATATTGTTTTTATTCCACTCTGATATGTTTTTCCCTGCTCCATCTAAAGTTTCAATCTGTCCAATACCCCATTCAATGACATGTTCCCAAATAAAAATTTCTTTTAAATCCAAATCATCCTTTCCTAAAATAGTTATAAGTGTTGGTTTTTCAATATTTTTGAAATCATTTGCCAATAAAAATAATTCAGGTTCATTGCGAATTAATTTTTTAAAATATTTTCGAAGTAAACCAAATGATCGATAATATGATGAAATCTGATGAATATAAATTAAATTCTGTTCTACCCACTCCTTTTCTTTTGTAATTAAGTGACTTTGTAACTCATTAAGCAATTCATCAAATTCTAATTCGTCGCATGCCACAAGAAGTTTAACAATTTCACCAGGATCCAATTCATTTTTATTAATAACTCCATTATAAATATATCTTTTTTTTAAAAAAGTAATATATATATTTTTTTTTTGGTTATTTAGTATAGTATTTACCATAATAATTGATTAAATGTTAAATTAAATTAATTAAATTATTCCTACGTTAAAATAACTTCAAATATTTTTGGAGATATATTATCACTTTCAAATAAAACTGAACCATCCTCAGATCTTTCATAAAAACCATTTGATAGAGCTGTTTTAAAGTATGATGACCTAGCTTTTAAAATTATAGAATGAGCCTTAAAAGTTTTAACGTCATGGTCCACTCCAACTTTAAATTCTACATCATAAAAGTCTGATCCATTCAACAGATCGGTTAAATCATTTACAAGTTTATATATATGTTCTTTATTATGTTCAATAAATGTATTCATTTAAAAAAAAATTTTAAAAAATAAAAAAATTTTTAAAATTTTTGTAAACAATGATGAAATTCCGATTGGCTAATTTGACGCAAATTCTTCACACGAAAAAAGCATAGGTTTGGTTTGGTTTGGTTTGGTTTCATACACGACCCTATTTAATTACCAAAAAAAGTCAATGAATTTCATTTCTTTTTTTGGAAATTCATATAACGAAAAAGCCTTTTAACCAATTAATATTAATATTAACCATTTATATAAAAAATCGAAAAGAATTGTAAATAATCATTTAATGAAATAATGGATCAAAAATAAAGCCTTTTGACCAATTGGCAATTTGTACATAAAAGATTCTAAATGATCATTTAATAGAATAAAATAACAAATTAAAAAAATAAATAGGGTTCCTATTCAAATAAAACAAATAAAACGGATAAAAAATAAAGCCTTTTAACCCAATTGATCATTTGATAGAATAAAATAACAGATTAAAAAATAAATAGGGTTCCTATTCAAATAAAACAAATAAAACTGATCAAAAATAAAGCCTTTTGACCAATTGACAATTTGTACATAAAAGATTCTAAATGATCATTTAATAGAATAAAATAACAGATTAAAAAATAAAGCCTTTTAACTATGGTTCCTATTCAAATAAAACAAATAAAACGGATCAAAAATAAAGCCTTTTAACCAATTAACCATTTGGAGATAAAAGGATTGTAAATGATTATTTAATAGAATAGAATAACAGATTAAAAAATAAATAGGGTTCCTATTCAAATAAAACAAATAAAACGGATAAAAAATAAAGCCTTTTAACCAATTGATCATTTGGACATAAAAGAATTGTAAATGATTATTTAATAGGATAGAATAACAAATTAAAAAATAAATAGGGTTCCTATTCAAATAAAACAAATAAACGGATAAAAAATAAAGCCTTTTAACCCAATTGATCATTTTGGACATAAAAGAATTGTAAATGATTATTTAATAGGATAGAATAACAGATTAAAAAATAAATAGGGTTCCTATTCAAACAAAACAAATAAAACGGATAAAAAGTAAAGCCTTTTAACCAATTGATCATTTGGACATAAAAGAATTGTAACGTAAAATTCCTTGATTTTTAGTAAAAACATACTTTCCTGGATAATCTTTTTTGATTTTTTGTAAATGATTATGGATAATTTGATTAACCCATAATGACTCTTGCAATTTCACCATTTTTGTAGTTTTGACATTTTTCTAACTATTATATAAAAAAGGATAATTATTCCCTTGCCATTGAAACAATATCTTTGATATAATAAAACAACCTTACAGTTGTATATTCTTCAAAATTAATAATTATTTGATATAAACTTTTATTCTTTCAAATTAATAATTCATTGATATAATAAATCTTAATCTTTTGAAATTAATAATTCTTTGATAGCAATCTTATCCTACATATTAAAAATTAATAATTATAATAAAGAAAATGGATCAACAAACTTTTGATAATCAAGACCTCTACTGTAAAATATTAAATTATAAATCACGGGAAACTGATATATAAATCGGAGATGATTCACGAAGTTACACGCAAATAAAATCGGAAAAACTGATCAAGTGATCAAAACAGTTCAATTTATTCAAACACCAATAAAATAAATATTCCAACATTTTAAAATGTAACGAATTACAAAGTCTCAGAATAATATTTAAACGAAAGAATTTTACATGACTCATGTTGACTATGAAAATAATCCTACAGGTTTAAATAATGATGAAAGAATGCATTAATTAGTATAATTTAGGATTTTAAAGAAATCGGAGAACTGATGATAGAACCTCTAAAATGTATAAATACGTTGTAAATTTCTCTTTCATGTAATCTTTAGTTTTTAACTAAAAGTTTTTTAGTAAACTCAAATATTATTATAAATAAACCTTGACCTTGACCTTGTCATTGTCAACTTCGAACATGATATTTTCGTAATGATAATAAATCTATCCCTAACGACGAATTTATACTAATTCCGTGCATAATTATTTTCTCTTATTTTATATTTGTCTCTATTACCTAACAAAAAACAGAAATCCTTAGAAGGAAAATAATATGAAAATGAAGTCTTATTGTTGAACAATTAATCTATTTTTTCCTTTTAATTCTTTTTAGTAACATAAATCATAGCAATTATAAAGCCTAAGATTAAAGTTATACCTGCTATTCATGACCAAATAGATTTACCATCAAACTTTTCTTTATTCTTTGAAATATTGTTAGTGACTTCATTAATGTTTACATATATTATTATTAATAAAATAAAATTACAATTAAAATAAGACATGTTAGTAAATTCAAAATTCAAATTTATACACAATCCCATAATCATATAACAATTCACGTTCCAATAATATTAATATACCGTACATTTTCCATGCATAATTTTTTATAGGGAAAACTTAGAAAACGTACAGTATAATAACTATGTTAAGATATGCTTCGTACAATTGGGATTTGTATCACATACAATGGATATTCAGCATTGGTGAGTTAGTAGATGAAATAGTGTTCCATGTCGCAATCCAAAAAAGGAAACCAAAGTGGTTGCAAAGGTGGTTGCAACCAGGTGTCACAAACCATTTTTATATGTCGCAAATATGGTTGCAACAATCACCAAGAATTGCGACCAGCATCTATAAAATGAAAATGTTCAAAGAGGATTAGTAATGCGCATCTTGTGGAGTTACTTTTTTGATGGTAAAAAAATTAAGCTGACAGATATTCATCACCTTTCAGAACAGATCTCCCTTTAAAAATTCCTACAGTGAAGTCATCTTCACAATCACTTTCTACATTGGTGGATATTCTAATTCACACTTCTCTTTAATTAAATTATGAGTAGCCCTAATATATTTTTTCTCTCAAAGACTAATAATGTAATTTTTAAATATAATAATTTATACACATTTAATCTCATCCAATTGAAATATTTGCAACACTTTCATCAAACTTACCTACTAACCAACTATAATAAGTACAGAAAATGCTATTAACACCTATATGTTTAGTTGCTCTTGCAAAATCTGGAACATGATAAGTAGAGTTTCATCTATTTCTTCTACTTTTACTTGTTGTGTCTCATCCAATGTCAAATATTACATAAAAAATTCAAATAATTATGGATCCAATAACAACAATAACATTATTATTTTTCGTTCATAATTTTTTTTTCATTTTCTGTAATTAAAAACTTTTTTCACTATTTATTTCATTATTTTTTGTTCATTCATTTGGAGATATATATAAAGACGCAAATTTATTTCTTTTAAAAAAATACTTTTCTTCCAATAATGTATAATTACATAAATAGAAAAATTTTATATATTTTCTTTTGATAGCAGGCCTAATTATAAAAAAAAAAGTAAAATATTATATTAAAGTGATTGATCTGTATAATAAACAAGACTTTTGTTAATAAACATACAGACTCCATCAAGATCTATAAAACAATTAAAACAATTAATTATAGAAATGGATGCTATTCTTTGAAAACACCAGTTTGTATTAATTAAATGATTTAATAATAAATTTGTAAAACTTCATGTTAATATTATATTGTAATTCAGGAAAAAGAATAAAAAAAATGACTTCCTAATGCAAGGGTTTAAATAGGGTTTAAATAAAAACATTATATAATTATTAAAGAGTGTCAAATAGCAATTTTATTTTCCATTTAAGCAAATGTTAACCAGCAATTCAAACATATTAAAGGAAATACATACATTGTATAACATTTCATTTCTATGTCCATCAGGGCTCGTGTAATTGATTAATCTTGCAATGTGTTGGAACTATAAGCTGATATGAGTCAAAAATGTGATTAAACTTGTAATATGTTACTTCAAGTTCGTTGATTAATTTACTCATTTCACTATACACATTCTGTGCAAGAGTTGAATTATATGTATGAGTATTTATGACAGTAAGAAAAAATAGAAAATAATTATTTCTTACCAACACATGTGCACTACTTTAATTAGTTGTTTTGAAACTTTGGCCCAGGCATTACAAGATAAAACCTGTGAACCAATAATTCTAGCAACATTTGACCATCAGTCCCAGCAACCTGTATAAATGAAATTCTAATTTTGTTGGCCTATTGATCATTTAAATTTAAACTAAGTAATCCATTAAGTATTGTCTGGTTTATTCTTGCTGATTTGCAACGATCTGAAATAACTTTTGTTGGAAAAGAATATACTGCAAATTCCCACTCACCAAGATCTGTACCTGAAGGAGATATAAACCTAACATCACATCTACGACCCTTAATATGTTTGGATGATATACTTGTAGGGCAGAAAGATTCACCCCTTTATACAAATAGAAATTAAATGGTTTGTAAAAGATCAAGATACAAAAAAAAATTTTTTGAAAGTTATACACTTTGTTACCATTTCTGATTAATTGGTTGCTTCTTTTCTAGTGCCTTTATCACATAAGAAAAAGTTTTGATAATAATGTCACATTCTGTATAATCTTTACCTAGCATATCATTACCATCCAATGTCTCATATAAACTGTGCATAATAAAAGTAAAATAAGTCAAAGTTTTCAAATAAACAAGGAAATTCATATTCACTTACAAGTCAGAATATATCTTAGTGATTTTATATAAACAGCTATATGATTGTGAATCCATATGTTCTTTTAAGCAATATTTATATGCTTGAGTTTCATTGCCAGCTTTTATCATCTTTATTTTGATAAAAATGTGAATGAGTATAGTAAAAAAAAACAAATAAGTAATGAATAACATTAAGGAATCTTAAGAATATATCTACCTCTTCAACTTTACTTATGAATTTATTGCTTTCATCTGATAATTCTGGAATCTTTAACATCCATTCGTAGTCTTTTATAGGGTTTGTATTCACGGATACTGTAAGGAGGTCACACAGGGTTACACACTATTAAAATCAAGTGTTTTTAAGGGATTTTTTGCTGATTTATTAGTGTGTAACCCCCTTAACGGTATTCATGGTATCTGTGAATACAAACCCTTTCTTTTAAAGTGAACCATTTATTCATGTGGAATGAAAGGTCTATAATTCTTGAGGCACCATACCTCAAAATTGCTTTTTCTGCAGGAGTCAATCACTTCTTGCTTTTTGTTGCATGGGCATTATCTGAAATATTTTTTTGAAATATCTCATTAACAGTTTTATTTTCAGTCAGGTTCCATTTATCCACAGTGGTAAAATCCATAAACACATTTAGTTCTGGAAGTTCGTCCCCTTCTTCATCATCAATTTCATTACCATCATTTTCATCATCAGTTGGATATAAATCAAGGGGCATAATATTCTTTAACTGAATATAGAAAAATATATGAGGTTTTCATGTTCTTTTAACTTAAAAACCACAAATAAAATTATCCTTTTATATATTCCCTAAATGAGTATCAAATAAATGCATGATATTTAATAATTTATAAACATTTTTGCTTTTTGTATGATTCAATATGATATATACTTACTTGACTATTATAAACATCATCATTATCATCATTATTTCATTTTTGTTGATTTACAGAAATAACTTCATCTGAGCTGGTGGTAATTACAGTGTAAGAGGTACTAAATCAAACAAAATGAATTAAAAGCAATAGCAGTTATAATAACTACATGATAAACTGAGCACAGATTTTCCATCTATACTTAATAACTAGAGTGATGGCTAGTGGTGGGCAATCCTTAAAACACTTACCCTTGAATTATATTATTGTTGAAATTAATGTTATTGCTTCTTTTATAATCAGTTATTTTGTTGTTATGTGGCATTTTTTTTTGGAAAAGAAGTTTGTAATTATTTATCCTATGGTGCAGATCATCTATAATCATTAATTGCTTATAAACAATTGATCAACAATTATATCAGTCATCCATGATGTCATAATGAGTGATTTTGTTATAGCAATCAACATAGCACTTTTCCGTCAGTCCCATTTACTTCGTCAAAAATCATTTCATCAACAATCATTTCATCAACACCCATTTCATTGAAAGTTTGTTTTGTTGAAAGTTCATTTTGTCAAAAGTTTGTTTCATTGAAAGTTCATTTTGTCGAAAAGTTCATTTCATCGAAAATTATTTCATTGAAAATTGTTTCATCGACAATCACTTTGTTGACAATCACTTCATCAACAATCATTTCATCAACAATCATTTTGTCAAAAGTTCATTTCGTTGAAAGTTTGTTTCGTCAAAAGTTCATTTTGTCAAAAATTATTTCGTCAACAGTTCATTTTGTCAAAAATTATTTCATTGGCTTATGTATCGTACTAATGATAAATGAGGTGATAATAGTGATGGCAACAATATCGACATTGAATATTTTAGCATTGATAATAATTATTGTTTTTTAGTAGAGTGTGTGGAT